>JACXGM010003842.1:0-16194 GCA_016801145.1 Umbra pygmaea
CGCTTTCTTGTGCCACAGTGCCTACACACTGTCACGGTTTTATCCACTAACCTCTTTCCTTTATTATATTTAACAAGGAAGCCAAAATTCTCCCATACAGGGGATTTAAATGACGCGGGACGTCCAAGCTCCTCCGTTCCTCCGCTCGCCATGACCATGCTGTTAGCGGACTGAACATGCGCAAAACTTTTTTATTTCAATCCGCGGATCACGTGTGTCCCGAACCGAAGATATTGATCCGAACGGATCACGGATCAATGATGATCCGTTGCACCACTAGTAGGAATGCATCGCTAGCCCGCCAGACTATGCGCCCAGGGGATAACAGTCTATGTCCCCCTCTCCTGCCATTTCCTCCACCTCCTCTGAGGCTACCCGATCCATCTCCTCTTCACTATCGTCATCGACCCCCCAGCTTATCAGGGCCTCTTCACCAGCATCCGGATCTGCTGATACTGCTCTTCATGGCTTTCCCTGAAAAAGTAAATAAGGGAAACTAAGGCAAAAATCCCCAGTTTACCTGCCCATGTTCGGGCAGGGTAGGTAGCCCATGCCTGTGCAGGGATGTTTGTCTGTAGCTAGCATCTTTATTTTTTTTTCTCATTTTCTTCTAACTAACCCTGCCTTGTTGGCAGCTCCACAGCTACTTGGACGAATCTGTGGCGAGTAGTGCACCAATTATTTTTGCACTGCTTATTCAACATAAGTCTTTCATCAGATCATGCACAGGATGAATAGGTTCACCAACTATACTTCTACGACTGAATTTACAGGTGCCTGACCTGCACACAAGGAGTCGCTGGAGTGCGATGTGGCAGGAGATATAATATGACTAACCCAAATCCAGGGCAGCGCTAGGCCAATTTGCGCTAGGGCTGTACAATTAATCCAGTTTTGATCTCGGTTTAAATTTCTGCTCCTAACGATCACAAAAACAATAGTAATCGAGAAAAAAATATTATTTTGTACATTGCATTTTGTAAGAACTCTTATTTTTGTCTTGTGTTTGAATGACACGAACAAGCTCACTTTTGTCCCTCCCGAAACTGAAAGCTAAACTCACTCAGTCGTCTATTAAAGACACATTTTACAGTGTAACTCCACATCCATCGTGCGCGCAGGCAAAAACAATAACGCATGTCGTTGCATACTTTTTAGCTAAAGATGTGTGCCCCATTAGCACAGTTGAGAACAACAGCAGTAGAATGTTGTTGCATACTTTGGACAAGCGTTGTAATTTGCCATCCAAATGGTACTGCCAGTCCACTGTACATGCTGACTCTCCTCCCTCACTTTCTTTGCCCAAGTATGCCCTAATACATTCATTATGCCCATGGTGTATTTGCACACACTCATCTACACTGTTAGTTATTCTTACTATGTTATTTGCACAATAGTCATTTTCACAGTTACACAAAGTTCTACCTATTCCATTGCTATTGCAGAGTAACTTTGCATACAAATTGATTTACCTCTGTAATTTATACCTCATTTGTACTAACTACATATAGTCCCTCTGGTATGCTGTGAGTATCTGCATCCTGTATTTATTTATTTATTTGTTACTGCATGTGTAATTTAATGTTGTCTTGCACCATTGCACTTTATCCGGGATAGGACGCCGTTGCAAATGAGAAACAGTTCTCAATTGGCCAACCTGGTTAAATAAAGGTTAAATGAAAAAATTAAAAACAAATTTCTAAATATGATGTCCAACTCGTTAGATTATAGCAATGGAATGTCATCACATCTGGATACAATTACAATCTGTTATTTAGTCAATATTTCACTACCTATTGATTATTGACAAATATGGTATACAGTATATTAATATGCATGGTACAGTGAAATATAGTATAGTCAATACTATTATATATATATACTATTTGTCTGAAGTTATTCCCTAGTCAGTTCTTTAAACAGGGCTGGGATGTACTTCCTGTTTAAATATTTAGTCCACATTTGAAATCTCTATATCATCTTACTTTGATCAAAGTTTCTATGTAAAGAAAGATTTATATTAAGATGTCCTTGGACACTGTAGCCTACATGTTGACCAGAAACTGGCATGCACCTTCATTTTGGGGTGAATGTTTTAGTCCTTTAGGCTTTGAGTGGATAAAGTAAGCGACTCTGCTTTCCAAGGCATTGATTTGAGCCAGGGCTGTTTATACAGGCAGGGGCAGGAGCATCCGCAAGGTCGCTTTCTGTTTAACGAACAACGATGTCTATGGCTCAAATTCCAACCTATCCCTGCTTAAGTACACTCAGTTTGAGGAGAGCCACTGGAATAATAGGCCATTGGGGACATGCACACAATTTTCCTGGCTTCTACAATAGCGTCTCCTCGAGGCATCACTTTCTAATCTTCATAAACAAGCAACCCTGTCAGGCTGATACACATGCACACACACCAGCATGAGAACATGACAGGAGCTTGGAATCTATCCCATAATCTAAAGAGGTAATAACAGGGCTAATTACTAACATATCTTAACCAATTTATTATGTGTTCATTTTAGTTCCCCTTATTAGGATCCCCTTGCTATTACACATTCTACAGCTACAGTATTCTTCTTGGGAAACAGACAACGCTATGTACATACTAATCATTATGATACATTTTATAAAACATATGAAAGTTTCCAAATAAATATAATAATACTGTCAAGAAACACAACAACCAAAATATAATGTATACATTTCAAATTTCCATATTCTTACAGTACTGTTCAATTCCACCATTGGGAAGGGTGTTAGACACTGGCAGGCAAGGTTTTGTAATATTTTTAAATTAAATTTCAGATCAGTATATATAATACATATAAAAAATACAATGCACACACACACACAATTTCAACCAGATGACCATACAAGCTCATTCCTATGGGGCAAAGAGGAGATTGAGGTGTTGACCCTTTATGATATTTTGTTGACAGGGAGGATAGTATTGTGAAATAGCTCTAGTGAAAAGGTCATCCAAGTTAACAGTGAAACATTGACAGACCTAAATATAGATAGAGAGCCTGGTATGTGCTAGGAAGAAGGTGATGGAGTCGTGGGATGTAAGGAGGTGTGGGAATGAGAGGTATGTATTCCAAATCACACCCTATGTCTTATTCCATATCACACCTTATGCCCACACTTTAACAAAGACACCTTTATATGGTTCAGATTGTGTGTAGTAATCCAATGACAGATATTTTCCCATTATTGGACCAGACTAAATGCCATCACAGCAACAACATGAATCTAGTACATTTCTCCTTCACTAATACTAATACTACTTAGTGTGGGCTGTACCATGATATTTTCCCATCAAAAAGACAAGTCCAAACTAAAATTGGTTGCTACAATAGAAGTACAGTATATTTGTAGAGAAATTTTATTCCTGATATGTAAATATTAAAAATATAACAGTTTTGTTTGGAAGACTGTGACTCCAATAATGTATGTTTAATTCTAGATTAAAGATTTAGTTTATAATATTTCTTTATCAAGGTTGAAACTGAAATTAACAATGAGGACAGACAAATGTAGCATACAATGCCCCCCCCCCCCACAAAACAGAATATCCTTTCCAACAAACACAACAAATTGCCCCCCTTTATAGCATCAATGACAGTGCGCAGTCATTTGTGATAGTTGTCTATGAGACCCCACATTCTTGCAGGTGGTATAGCTGTTCATGCTTCACAGTGTTGTTGACCCCTCTCCAAACATAACACCTATTTTGATCTTGTCACTCCAAATTACAGTGTGTCAAAAGCTGTGAGGCGTGTCAAGCTGTTGTCGGGCATATTGTAACCAGGCTTTTTTGTGGCTCTGGCGCAGTAAAGGCTTCTTTCTGGCAACTCGACCATGCAGCTAATTTTTGTTCAAGTATCGTCGTATTGTGCTCCTTGAAACAACCACCCCGTCTTTTTCCAGAGCAGCCTGTATGTCTCCCGAGGTTACCTGTGGGTTTTCTTTGTATCTCAAACAATTCTTCTGGCAGTGGCTGAAATCTTTCTTGGTCTAACTGACCTTAGCTTGGAATCCCTGAATCTTCCACTTCTTAATAAGTGATTGACAGTACTGACTGGCATTTGCAAGGCTTTCAATATCTTTTTTTTATCCATTTCCAACTTTATGCTGTTCCAGTACCTTATCTGCTGGGGCTGCCTCACCGCCCGAGTCACCTGCTGCCTCGGTCCCGGGCATGCTACCCTGGCTTCCTGACCCACCAGCAGAAACTCCACCTGTGCTGGTGCCTGATGGGGTGCACCTGCAGCCTGTGGGAAGTTTCCCTCTCCCACAGAAGGTTGGTCTGTCCTCCTGCACCCCTTTTTTGTGCCTGCTGGTGGCACATGGGGCGCCCTCCGGACCTTACCTTTTTTAAGGCTGGAGCCACGCCTTTGGGGAGGAAACGTCACACCATTCGGGGACAGTTAAGGATGTTGTGGCATTGGACAGATAAATGTGTATGGGATGTTTTGTGTTTGTATGTTGAATGTATTTGTGTTTAAAATGACTATTTGGAGTTTGGATATGTTATGGGTTGGCACACTACCTTCTGGACACTATGTAACTTCTTGTTAGATCTCATTATGCACGTTAATGGTTGATTACATATTTATCCCACACCAGTTGGTGTTTGGTCATCGAGGTGGCTATATAGCCTTTGGTGTTCGAGGTGCAGAGGTGTCAAAAGTACTTTGCTGAGTTCACCCATTTTGGGAATTCTCAAAATAAAACCCATATGCCAACTAAACGTGGCATATGCACAAAAGAACGCGAAATAATGCCTCTCTTTAATAATATGAACATTTCACAAAGTCATTCTTACAATCAACTACTACAATGTTCTCACTATCAACTTAAATGCAAACAAAGACATATTTGCAAAAATAACACTTAAACATGTTCTGTAATTATATTGGCATGTTATGTAATTCATCCTCATAAATAATACAAAATAATGTTTAAAACATATCCTTGTCGATGCGTCCGTCTGGCGGAGCAGACATACATTAGATTAGATAGCTATCTTCATTTTCCACTGAGGAAAGTTGTATTAATAAATGTAATCAGCTACGGAATCATGGTGTTCATGTATATGCCGTTAGTCCGTAATTTCCATCCATCAATTGTTCCATCGTGACGGATGTCGGAAACAATTTGGAAACTGGAAAAATTCCATTTACGCATAATCCCATTTACAATTACAAGAATACTGACATCTGTAGCTGATCAGATACATTAACCTGCATGGTCATAAAAAGCCATTATGCCAACCCAATGCGTAATGACGCACAATGGCTGATCTTGCGCTGTTAGAAGATGTGGCAAATGGAAGGAATCGGAGGGAATGGATTTTCAGACAGCAAGAAGACTTGCTGGCAAATGAGGACGAGTGGCTTATGAGCCGGTTCCGATTTCCTTGGTGCATCCTGTTGGACCTCTGTGCTCTGTTGAGCCCAGCGTTACAGAGGAGCACTCAGAGAAACCAAGCCATGCCAGTCCCACTTCAAGTCCTTACAACAGTAGGATTTCTGTTAACTGGCACTTACCAAAGGGAATTGGTTGACAGGTCTGCGATTTCACAGCCAAACCTTAGCCGGGTTATGCCAGACGTGTTAATAGGTGTAATTGGTGTGTCGCATGATTACATAAAGTTTCCTTTCACCGCAGGTGAACAGGCAAACAAAAAAGAGCAATTTCAGCTATGTCAGGTTTCCCAAATGTAGTCGGTGCTATTGACTGCACTTTTGTCGCCATAATAAGGGCACCAAATGAGAATGAAAATGCTTTCATTAATCGAAAGCATTTTCATTCGATCAATGTCCAAATAATTTGTGATACAGACATGTTGCTGTATTCTAACCAATTTTCCCCCACCCGTGGCAGACACACTTTTGCATTGAAGCGCTAGACGCTTTGACACCACTGATATCTCGACCACTTTTTATTTGGGCCACGGTCCGACTTTCTTACAGCGTCTGCAACCTTTTGCCACTCCAACGCCTTTTCGTCATTGGTAATAGGAACACTTTGCCCTTCAAACAACATTTTCCTCCTCTTTTCCACCTCGCCAACAATATTTTCTACTTCACATTGAGTGAAGTTTCTTTTTTTGGTTTTCCTCTCTGTTTGCCATGATTTCTCAATCAATGAATATTAATTTCTGGGCGTTTCACTGACTATTTATGGGCAATTATAGGCGTAACATGCAGCCGAAAAAGCTGCACCACATTTAGAGTTGATTGTGATATATAAAGGGAAAACAGCGTAGGACGTGCGTGCGCACGGTTTTATAAATCTGAATATTTCTTTACGTACGCACGTCCTATATTTCGTCCGTACGCCACTTCTGACGCAAATCCACCGCAAAGTTTTATAAATGAGGCCCCAGGTAATGGGAGTTTGTTACTACTTATTTACTACAATTTATCTTTGTTTTACGCTTTGTATTAATTGTAATAGATCACTGATTAGTTATGAACCGTCTTTACCGGTAATTTTGGTCTCAATTAGGAACTTCCCAAAACTTGTGAACTCAGTTGCACCCAGAAAAAGTAATTTACTTGTACTTCTGACACCTCTGTCAGGTGGTAATTTCCCGCTGTTATGTATGATTGTGATGACCTACAATAGCTTGTTGGCATTACGTTATTCTGCTAATGAGTCTTCATGCTGAAAGGCTTTAAATCTATGTAAATTCAGATGCTGTGTTTCCATGAAGCGCTAAAATAATGTGCAGTGTGTATTTGCTGTGAGAAGATTTAAACTATTTATACAATGTAACAATTTTTCAACTAGTACCCCGTTAGGTACTGAGAGTAATTATTTGCCTTGTAGCATTAGATTTTCTTGGGCTGTGATAGTCGCCCCCTGAATTATACATCCACTTTTCAACTTTTCTGATCAGATAGCTTTTTCTCCTACATGACTAGTTTCTCATGGAATGACTATTTTTAAGTTACATATTTTCCTTAATGATCTCATTTCTGGTGCGAAACAACCACAAACTACAATGTAAAACCCAATAAGTTAACTCGAAAGAATTGTTGAAACTGATTACATCTAAAATTTTAAGTAAAACTAACACTTTTTTCTGCACTCTTTCCTATTTAATGCACTCTTTATAACCAGTCCTGTCGGCATCCAGTGGGATGTGACACTCTAAGCGAGTGCAGTAGTGATGGTGTAGCAAGAGACAGCAGTAGTGACACTCTTTAGTGAGAACATGTAAGTGATTCCCATAGAATTGGGAGATTTCCCAAACGGCCAGTCAAATTAAAGGCTGCTTTCACCGCGGCACTATGCAAAAACAAAACAAAAAAAAAATTAACAGTGCACTAGTCCGTTAATGACAGTACTTTGAAAATTCACATAGCCCCAGTAGATTCGCCCCAAGTGTCTTTCTTGTGAGCGTGCTGGCAGGGCTGGCTCTGGCAATTTTGTCACCCTAGGTGAGACACACACATATTCCAGACCATCAACCCTTCAACCTAATATCTTACCTCCACATTATTTGTCAACAAAACATTACATACCCCTGCCTGTAGAGGTGATTGTATGCTAGATGGCTCTTTGCTACATTACTCTGCTGAGACTCATAGGGTGGGATTTACTGATTACTAGGAACACCATACTAATACTGTGTTTGACCCCCTTTCACCTTCAGAACTGCCTTAATTCTATGTGGCATTGATTCAACAAGGTGCTGAAAGCAGTCCTTAGAAATGTTGGCCCATATTGATAGGATAGCATCTTGCAGTTAATGGAGATTTGTGGGATGCACATCCAGGGCACAAAGCTCCCGTTCCACCACATCCCAAAGATGCTCTATTGGGTTGAGATCTGGTGACTGTGGGGGCCATTTTAGTACAGCAAACTCATTGTCATGTTCAAGAAACCAATTTGAAATGATTCGAGCTTTGACATGGTGCATTATCCTGCTGGAAGTAGCCGTCAGAGGATGGGTACATGGTGGCCATAAAGGGATGGACATGGTCAGAAACAATGCTCAGGTAAGCCATGGCATTTAAACAATGCCCAAATGGCACTAAGGGGCCTAAAGTGTGCCAAGAGAACATCCCCCACATCATTACACCACCACCACCAGCCTGCACAGTGGTAACAAGGCATGATGGATCCATGTTCTCATTCTGTTTACGCCAAATTCTGACTCTACCATCTGAATGTCTCATCAGGCCAGGCAACATTTTTCCAGTTTTCAACTGTCCAATTTTGGTGAGTTCTTGCAAATTGTAGCCTCTTTTTCCTATTTGTGGAGGAGATGAGTGGTACCCGGTGGGGTCTTCTGCTGTTGTAGCCCATCCAATGAGAAATTGAACGGGTGTTCCTTATAATCCTTTAAGGGAGGGTGTTTTAACACTAGAACCTCCAAACGCTGACACTATCTGGCGTTTGAGTTTGTAATTAAAATAAATCTGTGATTTTGAAAGCTACACCCTCCTTCCTTGACTTTTCCTAAATGTGTATATTACATTATTCCATTCCAATATCCCAAATCTCAAACAGAAAGTTATTTATAGATGATTTCCATGTTTTTTACCCCCTAATTCCTACTAAAACCGCCAAAAATTTAATAATTAAAGTGACTGGCTATCATGTGTTTTAGAATCTTCACTGATTATTTTATAACTATGACACTCTGCTTCTCATAATTCAACATTTTGCCTAGGCTATATTCATGTTGTAGCCAAATAAGTAATTACATTATATTAGTATTGTACATATGTATTGTTTACTATGCTATAGAGATGCGCAGATGGGCTATTATTTTATCCGCAACCGCATCACAAAACTCATCATCTGTCCACCATCCATCCGCACAAACATTTTTGACCAATTTGCAAAACCGCATCCGCCCACCATCCGCTGATGGGGCGATACAAGGTGCTGCTGACGCAAGCCGGCAGGCTAGAAAGCTCTTGCATCAGAATATCAGCAATGAACTCTTGTCTCCGATCGGTGCACATGGACAAAAATAAATAAATAGCCTAAATAAAATGCACATTGGCAAACCTGACCTTACCTGACTAGGCTACTGTACAATATTATCATTGTAATAAAAATGCAATTTCGCACATCATTTCAATAATGCTGCAATTTAGCCTACTACTAATTAATACATATTGCACTTTATTGTTTTGCAAAAAGAAAGCTCAAATAAAATAACAAGTTATTCACATAGGCCAATTAACTCGCACTCGCACTGTCATGTCAGGGACAGCGTGACGACTACGAGCCAGTTCTGAAGACTCCTGTTAATTTTGAATGCATGGGAAGAGAGCGCGTCTTTTTCAAGCAGACAGTGCAATAAATTTTATACCAGCATGCCTAACAATCATACAATAGACAAACTATGGAGCCTGGATATTAAAGAAACGCCAACTCTATTCATTCCGAAATTCGCTAAAAGTCCACCACAACAGGGCATTGTGCATGTTCACATTTTTAGATGTTAATAAAAGAGCTAAAACTTGCCCGCAAAAATGCCGGATCCGGTCTGTATCCGTATCCGGTCTGCAAAACAGCAAACATTTCCTTCTTAAAAAGTAACGATTTGAACGCCGTCTTCTGTTCCTCTTTTAGACAAAAAGCCAAGTCTAACTTTTTCATTGTAGTGGCCAAAGAAGTTTCAAACAACTGGTGTAGATCAATAGCAATCTTACAATGTTTACTAATGACTTGAGGTCGCACTCGCAGAGCTTTCGTCATCTGTTTAACACTCCTTTGGCCCGCCTATATCAGATACATCAATGTGATTGGTGCAGCTCGGCTACAAGGGCATAGTTAATGAGCAGCATTACTCTGTGCCAGAGTAACTTGCTGAGCAAATTCTAACTGTGCTCTCACGAGAACTCTGGATATCCAGGGTAACACCAAACGCAAGGCAAGGCAAGTTAATTTATATAGCACATTTCATACACAATGGCAATTCATCGTACATAAACAGGAAAACATAAACATTTAAAACAGATAAAATTAAAGCAATTAAAATACATGTGAAAAACAGTTAGAAAATTAGTACAGTTTAAGTAATAAAAGAGTGAACAAACCATATAAAATATAGTGCTATCAGTTTGGACTTAGCACAGAGTTCATTCAGTAAAAGCGTAGCTAAACAGATGTGTTTTGAGTCTAGATTTAAAGGTGACTACTGTTGGAGCACATCTGATCTCCTCTGGGAGCTGGTTCCAAAGAACGTTTGACCCACAATACCTCTGATCAGATCAAGGTAACACGTCATCAAGGATGACCGATTGTGATGCTCCCATGTCTCGAAGGATTTTCACGGTGACCTGGTCCTCTGTATTCACCATGATTGACACACTGCCTTCAGACAAAAATTAAGTATATAAAGGGTCTGGTTCTACTCTAGGTACACCACCAGCAGCACTGCCTTTACGACAAGGGACTGTTTACAGTAGGCCAACACTTATGTTCTGCTTTGTACGTGGTGGGGATTTTCTGGCCTTACTCTTGAGTGTCCTAAAGTCTGAAATCAAATGACCTATGTGATGACAATAAAAACATTATCTGTTTCCAGATGGTCTAGAGCAGGTGTGGGCAATTATTTTTGCTTGAGGGCCACATTGAGCTTTTGAAACCAAATGAAGGGCCACATTTTATAGCGATGTATGAAAAATAGGAAATGTTAGTTCATTAAATCAACCCCGCCCCCTACACAGTTACGTGCAAATCCTACAGAAAATAAATGTTTTGTTTTGTAACACCATTTCCATGTTTGACTGTAATGTTTTTAGTTTACCAAAATATAGTCAGTGAAAAGTACCCAACTTTGAGACGCGATATCTCTGGCTGTCATTAATCCACATGGACAAACAACTCCTCATTATTTGCATTGGTATTATTTTATCAGCGGAACTCCCTCTTTCCAACCATATTGGTACCATGTTGGTATTGTGCAGGATGATGTCCTACATCATTGCAGAGTTGCTATTTTGTCATTTTCATGACTTACTTCCTATCTGTAATGTGTTTAGTAAAAAATGCTAAAGTCAAAAAAACATGACCGACTTCGAGGCGCAATAGTTCCGGCTTCGATAAACCCACATGGATGAGCCAACACTCATTCTTTTTGGCTGATCTTCGTCTTTCTGATGGTTTAGTTGCTAGCATATACGGTTTGCGAGATAATCGCGATACAATTGCGCTTGATGCTCTAGAGCATTGGGAGACTGTGAAGGGGAAAAATGCCTCGCGGGCCAGATCAAAGGACCCAGCGGTTTGCCCACACCTGGTCTAGAGACTTGGTCAGCTGACAACCGGGGTGATCGAAACGCTGACAACACAATGGTGCGGCATTCAACCCGTGGCCCACTGAACACTGTTTTGTGTGTCAGAGTGTATTCATCTGCCATAACAGCAGCTTGGGTCAATGTCGCCACCCTCTGTTCAATTAGGTGAACAACAAGTCGATCAGGTAAATTATTTTTAAATTCCTCCAACACAACAAGCTCTCTAACATCTCCTAGGGTTGTAGCTTTGCTGGCTACACACCACCTGTTAGAGATTCCTTGTCTCTAGCAAATTCTACAAAAGTACGATTACTAAGTTTTTATAGCCTCTGAAGCGTTGCCGATAGGGTTTAGAAACTAGTTCATAGGCCCGAACTACTGTTGCCTTGACCACATCGTAGTTTGAACTGTCTCCCAGGTAAAGTGCTGCCACCACTTCCTGGGATTTCCCAGACAGTTTGCACAGGAGAAGAAGGCCACACCTCCTTTGGCCAATGCAAAGCCTTTGCTACTTTTGAGCGTGTGGCAAAGTAGTGGCAAAGTAGTGATCAGCCTCCCGTAAAGGTGGCACCAAAGCAATATTTTTGCTCACATCGAACCCAGCCGGCTGATGTGAAGGTATGTGTGACTCACGGACACCTGCCTCTAGTTCCAACTGTCTGATACGGATTCATTCATTGGACTCTATTTCCCTGAGCTTTAAATCATACTCAGCTCATCTACTTTTTTCCTTATTCTTTAGGTCTCCTTCAAGATGGGCTATCTTAAACCTCAGCCAAGCAACTTCTACTGAGTCTTCAGCTGCAGGAGACATGGGATCATACATGGGCAAAGTCAGAGGAGCCAGAGGCACCCCATCACCCACACCAGCCACCGCCCGTGCAGGCGAGCGAGCCTTCTCCTCATCGTCCTCTACCTTATTGTCCAATGCTATTAACACCTGCTTTTGACAAACTTAATAAATGCTCTTTAACCACCTTAACAATCTCCGCCTTGAGGGCCTGTTTACGGACTTATAACTTATAGTCAGCCTTCCTTAACCAATGCCCCTAAGAGGGTTCCTCAATAAACATAGCTACTACAGATGCGGCCATAACACTACCTACCCCCAGGGGTCACTAACAAGAAAGAACAAAACAGGTTAGCACACAAACACAGACTTAGCCTAGCTACTATGTCCTTGCTCACACCCTAACAAATACCACACCCCAGTCACCAACCACCATGAGCAGCGAGGATTGACATCCTGGACGAGCCCCCATTTGTTATGTGCAGCTCCCCACATTGTCAACCACACTGCACAGGACACCCTGAGATAGGCAATAGAGGCCTGGGGTTGTGCAAACCAGGACACAGAGACAGCAAGTACTGTTTTACAAAAAGGATGTTATTGTACCCACAGTTGTATGAAAAAAATGATAATATAATAGTGATGTGGAATGGGATAAGGGGCTGGACAGGACCAAAGAAAAGAAAGAAAAAATACAAGGCCACATCCCTTACCTGTGATGTATCTAATTAATAATCAAAAAAAGACATGAGCACTGTGAAAAAAAGTAAATTAGACTCTGTTCCTCAAGAAACAGAGCCGGCTTTATTGATTCCAAGAACAGAATCGAATAGCACGCAAACACGACCCCTCCTTATTTCCTGCCCATCTCTTCTACCCCCACAAAGTCTGAACCTAATGGAGGTTTCAAGCTGTCCAGAATTTCAACTGAAATCTGACCAGGACACATTCCTTCTACACCTTCCTGTCTTAAAGGCCAAATGTTAACCCTCTTAGGCCAACAAAGGCCTGTTGTTAACTCCCTTAGGCCAACTGCTCTTGTTGACCCATACCCCTATAGCTACTGATAAAAGGAACAGAGACAATGATTGACCACCCCCAATTGTAAAACAAGCAACATTCCTGGGCTCACAGTTTGGGGCAATATAGAACATTATACATTCATAGTTTTGTAATACAAGGTACACTCATGGTGTCAGTCTACAAAAAACTTAACAGGTACTACAAACATATTTCCAGATATTGTTAAAGAAAGGACATTCCATCTACTTTTAGAATACCAATTAAATATTTCTATAATAGTTATTTCTCGCATTTATTACTGTTTAATAAAAAGTATAATACATTCAACTTATATAGCGCTTTTATTCCAAGGAACCCAAAGCGCTTTACACAGTGAGGGGGAAAGCCCACCTCATCCACCACCAATGTGTAGCACCCACTTGTGTGATGTTTACTGTAAATAACTCTTCACCTGCTCTAAACTAACACAAACACAATAACCTAAACCTATACTGGCACACAATCCAGGCACCCTACCAAAAGTACAGAAGTGGTCTGTCCAGGTCTTTCCTAGTGTATACAACAAGGGAGTTACCATACAGGTGGTGTAAGCCTAGGGCATCTTTCCTAACACTCCCACATGTTCTCCTTTCCCCCTGGGATGACAAAAGAAACAAAGAATTAATGACAATAAAGAACAATATACAATACTAATTCAACTATGACACACAATCGGCCTACCACTCTCTCTAAACCAACCAAAAACACAGCTCTCACGCTCAATAGCCCAATACTCACTACAATACTCCTAAGCACAACAGCAAAACACAATATTACTTCTAAACAGAGAGTTTAAGCAACCTTACACACAGAGAGCCTGCGAGAGAGAGACCAAACCAATGGCACTTTTTATGCACTGAAAGAAAGGTATGATGGGTATTGTTGATTGGATTCAGCTGCACCGGATAACGGGGGGGAGGAGTCAGATAAGTGATGATCAAACCTGCACCACCTGTGGGAGACACAAACAGAACAGAACAAACACACAGAACAGGACAGAAACACAACAAAGCAGCAACACAGCCAAGGGCACAGAAAAAATAGGGATGCAGAGACTGGGCAACGTAACACGCCCCCACCAAAAAAAAACACCCCGCAAAAATAATCACCCCCCTATAAAACCTCCCGCGAGATCACGCACAGAGTACAACATGTATTGCCTAGCAGCCATCACGCAAGTGTTATTTAAATATACTTCTGGTTTACTTACAAACTTTTCAATGCCTCATTTTGTAAGTTAAGAACCTATTTGTAATACTGTAAATGTTTGGTAACATTCCGGGCATTATTAGTGGGATTATTTACGAGATACACCCTTGGTTCCATCGTATTTTAGCTATAAAATACATGATATATAATGGCCAAACAATTATTCCAGACTGATCTCAACGTGAAATCAACACGGACACTTGACTTCAAAATCTGTGGCAGAAAATTCCATGATAATTTCACTGAATTCTGTGACACCTTGCTGTTAACTTGATCTTAGCCTTACCCAAACCCTAACCCTAAACACTCAGGCACCTTGCTGTTAACTCCATGTAACATGTATTACATTGTAATGTATTGTTTGGAAACATGGAGAGAGTGATGAAAAAAAATGATAAAAAAGCATGTGTAACACGTCTGCATCACGCTGGAATAAAACACAAAATACATGCGTGTCCATCTGGATTTGAACTCGCAACCTCTGGGATGCGAGTCGCATGATTATACGCCCATCCACCATCCCCATCTTTACACACTACGCCATCAGCTAGTGGGAGCACAGGTGTTGGAACAAGGAATCCATGTGTGGACCACAGATGCTGCCAGTCATTGACTTACATAGGCGTCACTTCACAGATTTTTTAGCGATTCCATGAAACTCCCACAGATTTTGAAATTAAGGGTCCGTGTTCATTTCACGGAATTGTGTGAGATCATATTGGCATTTTAATATAACTTCTCAGATAGATGCTTGTTTCTGAATGCCAATAACTTGTTAAGGCGGTATTGATGGTTATACTTGTGTTATGCATAAATAATTTCGACACCTATTTGTGAAGCCACATGGAAAGACACTGTGCTAATATACAGTGTAGCCCAAATAATAATGTATAATAATGCATTTATTTTTAATTGCTCAAAATTAAAAAGTGGGCTGTCACAGTGGGTCATAAAGAAAATAATCGCTTGCACTTTTCCTCCAAATTTTTGTCATTTTCTAGTAAGTAATGAAGGTGTTCAGGAATTCTATTCATTTAAAAATAAAATAAAAAGCAAATGTCTGAAGTTGACAAACAGACACATACTCTTTCATTTTTACACCTGTTTTTAATGCAATCCCGATGTCCATTGAGAACAGCCTAGTAAAACTATGTCCAGTCCACCTTTTCATAAAACGATATTATGAATGTGGTAGGCACATCACACTTTATTTAAAATCCTCCACATACATCAATTACATATTACTCTTTCAGTGTTAAAAAAATATATTATTTTAAAAGTGTGAAGAACCAGACAGAATGCAGAATTGATTGCTGTTTAAGACATCACATTTAAAAATTAAAAAAACAGTAGGTAATAATTAGCCTATGTAGAAGGTTGAAAAGCTACATTTTAAAAAGTAGCAATGGTCATATACAGACAGCTGGATTTCCGTGTCAGGAAAACAAACTCCAAAGTTCTCTTTTCTGAGGAAAAGCAAGGTACTGTACTGTTGCTCACATAACTTACATTGCGTTACATTTTTGGAGCGCTTCAAAACTGCGTAGCGGAGGTCTGCGTAGTGGCCAGTGGTGTAGTGGTGCCTGGAGAAGTGGGTATACTCTTAATTTATGCCCCCAATATTTTTCGACCTTTTGCAACATTTCAGGATTCAAACATAAAGATATAAAACTGTAATTTTTTGTGAAGAAGCAACAACAAGTGGGACACAATCATGAAGTGGAACGAAATTAATTGGATATTTCAAACTTTTTAACAAATCAAAAACTGACAAATTGGGCGAGCAAAATTATTCAGCCCCTTTACTTTCAGTGCAGCAAACTCTCTCCAGAAGTTCAGTGAGGATCTCTGAATGAA
>JACXGM010003842.1:16294-27012 GCA_016801145.1 Umbra pygmaea
GATAAATAGAATCCACCTGTGTGTAATCAAGTCTCCGTATAAATGCACCTGCTCTGTGATAGTCTCAGAGGTCCGTTGAAAGCACAGAGAGCATCATGAAGAACAAGGAACACACCAGGCAGGTCCGAGATACTGTTGTGGAGAAGTTTAAAGCCGGATTTGGATACAGAAAGATTTCCCAAGCTTTAAACATCCCAAGAGGCACTGTGCAAGCGATAATATTGAATGGAAGGAGTATCAGACCACTGCAAATCTACCAAGACCCGGCCCTCCCTCTAAACTTTCAGCTCATACAAGGAGAAGACTGATCAGAGATGCAGCCAAGAGGCCCAAAATCACTCTGGATGAACTGCAGAGATATAAAGCTGAGGTGGGCGAGTCTGTCCATACGACAAAATTCAGTCGTATACTGCACAAATCTGGCCTTTATCAAAGAGTGGCATGAAGAAAGCAATTTCTGAAAGATATCCATAAAAAGTGTTGTTTAAAGTTTGCCACAAGCCACCTGGGAGACACACCACACATGTGGAAGAAGGTGCTCTGGTCAGATGAAACCAAAATCGAACTATGTGGCAACAATGCAAAACGTTATGTTTGGCGTAAAAGCAACACAGCTCATCACCCTGAACACACCATCCCCACTTTCAAACATGGTGGTGGCAGCATCATGGTTTGGGCCTGCTTTTCTTCAGCAGGGACTGGGAAGATGGCTAAAATTGATGGGAAGATGGATGGAGCCAAATACAGGACCATTCTGGAAGGAAACCTGATGGAGTCTGCAAAAGACCTGAGACTGGGACGGAGATTTGTCTTCCAACACGACAATGATCCAAAACATAAAGCAAAATCTACAATGGAATGGTTCACAAATAAACATATCCACTGTAAATTCGGGACTTTGAACACGGTCAAATAATCCTCTGTACATTTGCTTCTCTGTGCTGGACCTCTTCTCATCCGAACAAGCATTGTTGGAGCCATAATGGTATGTATGGGAATTAATTAAACTTAGATTATAAACAAACAGGAGAACTAGTATTTAGTTAAATATATACTTAATATTGAGATTGATGTGTTGGATTTTGGACTTTATGTACAGAGGAATAACTGTAAAAATAATCTGTAAAAAGGGGTAACGGGGCTCCTCCTCCGGATTAGATCATCCCTCAGGTATAATGAGGTGCAATTTTTATTTTTTTATTTAACTTTTATTTAACCAGGTAAGTTGACTAAGAACAATTTCTTATTTACAGCAACAACCTGGGAGCAATTAGGGTAAAGTGTCTTGCCCAAGGACACAATGGGCCTCATTTATGAAACGTGCGTACAACCTAAAACAGGCTTGCGACGGGCGTACGCCGATTCCTACGCAAGGCAAGGGATTTATCAATTTGAACGTGATCGTAGGCTGCGATAAAATCTAACGTCTGGTTTGACTTTGTGTACGCAAATTCTCTAGTGTGACTAGCGGTGTTCATGTTACAACCACCCGGTTCAGTGAATTGTTGAACCAGCAATCATTGATGAATGTGTCTGCATCGCAACTACCCCATATTGCAAATTACATTTCAGAATTACGAATTAATTATATACAGCACATTGCTATTACGTGGTTTATTTTATCCCTTTCACTTCGCTGTGGCCTATAACATGAGGGCAGAAATTAGGCAAACAACAATTTCAATCAAATAATATATATATATATATATATATATATATATATTATTTAAACAAGCGCTTTGGCAGTCCTGTAGTCGAAGCGATGGCAGACCTGGAGGACCTTAATTCACGCTCTCTACATTGGGACCTTTCAGCGGGAGATCAGGGACAGGTCTGGTATATATCACAGCCAACAATAGTCGAAGTATGCCAGCAGTTTTGGCGGCTATAAAGTCCCTTTCTGGTATATTCAAACTATGATTAAAAGACAATTTTATGAGATTGCTGGGTTTCCAATTGGGTCAAATTGGGCAATTGATTGTACTGCGTCTGTAGCCACCATCCATGAATGATTAAGCATTTATCAATCGCAAAAACTTTCAATCAACGTTCAGATCATATGTGATGCCAGGATATTTGTTCTGAATATGGTAGCCCGGTGGCCGGGTGGGAAGCGCGTCTTTATTTTTCTAAACTGCAGCATTGGAACAAGGCAACAGGGCGCACTGCGGCTGGAGACATCTCCTCAGTAAGTTACGCCCTCGTACATTTATTATAATAGTTCTACAGAGTTCTTTGGTGAAACGGTTGGATGTGATTCTTCTTGGTGAAAAAGGTTATGCCCTAACTGTATACCTAACACCACTTGCAAATCCTGAAACAAGCAGGAACACAGGTTCAACAGTGCGCACACACGCACACAAACCACAGAGTGATGTATAGGTTTGCTCAAGGGCAGGTGGCTCTTAAGCGGGGAGGGGTGGGGGACTGCTATACACACCAGAGCAGGCTTGCAACATAATCATGGCATGCAGGGTTCTCCACGTTATTGCGCTGGAGATCGGTGCCATTCAATGAAGATCAGTGGCCACAACAGCCACCATTGGGTTCTACGAAGGAGAAAGGATCTTATTCTGAGCTTCTAATATAAGTGTTATCTTGTGTAAGAAAGCTAGGGTGAAGTCAGCTAATATGGGCCACTTTTTGGTAAAGGGCTTATAATAGCCTACCATCAAATAAGCTTTGCATGAGATGTAATGTATTTTTTCTGCTGTGCCTGCCTGCCTAGAAGACTCAGACCAATCAAACAAAACTCTTGTTACAAGTCCAGAAGTGTTGAAGCAACAATGCAAGATCAGTGATTTGCTGCAAAGATATTAAAATATATCTTCACCCTACATAAAAAATACAACGTGGAAGGTTTAGTGAAAATAATTAATTCATTTAAAATGCACTTCAGGTTCTCGTTAATAGTTTTCAATGACTGTAGCAGTAACCTCAGTCAACACCGCATTTTCCTTTAACAATTGATGCCTGATTTTAAACTTCCAATTAAAACCAAGCGTTTGGCCTGCACCTGAGACCTGAGCATCTCTTTTTATCCCAGTGAAATTCATTTTCTTTGCCGGATTTCGCTTATCCATATAGAAAATTCTAAGGGCGAGGCCTCTAATCATTGCATAAATGTGGGCGTGATATGTAACAGGGTGTCTGCAGGTTTGATAACATTAAATTTAAGACTATTTAAGACTTTTTTAATGCCACTCGAAATGCTTTTTAAGACCAATACTGCAGTGAACGCACAATAAAATAACGAAAAATACCTGTGATTGGTCAAGAATTTAATCATGCACACTGGCAGAGAATTATGTATTCTAGCTTGTAGTATTAGTAAATAATTTTATTTGTGATCAATCAAAACATATTTAAGACCCGGGAAATAGTTTATCTAATAATATAACCTTAACAAAATTGTTGCAAAAACTCTGGTTTATAAAGGATAGTTCATAAGTAGGCTAAGAGCCAGAAAGTGGTTTTCTGCAAAACTGTGCACATCTACACTGACCCTAAAATGACCCAGCAGCAAATTAATATAAATGTTGAGAAATAAAATAACATTACTATAACATTTTGTACAGCCTACTATCTGATGAGATATTATTACAAATTTCCCATATGTTGATGAGTGATAATCTTTATAGAATTAGACATAATAGCTTTATCATCTGCTAAAGTTAACAAAAGGGATAGCAAGGTATATGGTTTTTCACCAATGTTCTGAATCTGTTCGAATAGGATATTCATGTAACATCTATTACATTCATTGCTAATAATTATTGAGTTGTTGTGAGGGCAAACAGAGAATCATCAGTAAACAATACTTTTTTTTAAAATAGGACTATTCCTGGTATTTGGCAGATTACCAATAGTAGGCAGGAAGATTGGTTTTACCTTAATAGGCTAATGTTAACTTATATGGCGACTTGAGTAGTTAAGCAGTATACTGTGACTACCTCTGTTGGTTCCCGTTCTCTGCTATGTTTTGCAACTCTTGGATGAAGAGTTGATGTTGACAATGTATCATGTTAGGAAAGAAGAAACTAAATTTTCTCACTTGGCTGCGCACTGACATGTTTTTGGATGTCGGGAGCGAGAGTTGCGCAGTCTCTTGCGTTGGAATGCGTTGTCTGACTTTGAGGGTGACCAGCGTAATACTTCATTTGAATTTTTGGATTTGATTAGAAAGCAATGTCTTTTATTTATATTTGCAAATAAGTTATTTATTTTCAATATATTAAGGAAAGGAACACTTCTAAATGTGTCTTATCTTCCATTTTGCCTGCAGCATTTTACGTTCGCATGATAGACTTTGCATAATTACTGTAAGTCTGCGCACATGCACACACACACACACACGGTACAATACCTAAGGATAATTTGAGTATATATCTATCTAACATGGATGATCTGATGTGAGTGAGTGAGTGAAGGACGACGGCAGGGGTGAGGCACAAAACTGGCTAATTGGTCGAGTCTGCTGAAGGCATTTTGCGGCTAGCTTGTTTTTCTCCGCTCTGGTGTGTGACACCAGCGTCGTACCTGGAGCTGTGTACCGCTTGCTCTAGCCATGACGTTAAAAGTACACTTTCGCATTTTGCACACGTAGGCCTAGCCGAACTTTAGCAAACTCTGAGGAGACGCAGATGTATTTTGCTGGAAGGTATTTGTATTTCATTTATCACAGGATTTGTAGTTTTATCAAGGTGTAAATGTCAACATCAGTATCCCCAGAATGAACTACAACACACCAAATCAACGTTCTGAGGGCAGCTTTCCCTGGTTTTGTTACTGTTTCACCTTAAAAAAATGTCCGTGTGCTACGCAAAATGTACTTTTGTTCGTAATTAACATTGACAATATTCATGACTCAATATTTTCTCTCTCTGCGGCCAGCGTTTCTGGAAATGTAACACCATTTTTAAGACTTTGACTAAATGAAATTTAAGACCTAGGATGATAATCTGGCAATTTTTAAAACGTTTTAAGGCCTTAAATTTAACGTTCAGAATTTCAGACTTTTTAAGACCCCGTGGGTTCCCTGTGTAAATTACGATGGATTTGAACCGTCGGATTTATCATCACTCGTTCCTTCGTACGCTGGAATTGGAGTTATACGAATGTTTTGTAAATCACATGTGAGTCTCGTCGTAAGATGATTTCTACGCACGTTTGATAAATGAGGGACAATGACATTTTGGTTCAGTCAGGAATCGAACTGGCAACCTTCTGACTACAAGTCTGACTCCCTACCCACTGAGCCATCTGCGCCAGAAACAGTTTAGTGCCCGTACGTGTTTGTGATTAATTGTTAGAATACTCTATACTTTAATGTAAAGTCAACCACGAGAATATATTATTTAACCGTGCGCACACACGTCCTACACCGTTTTCCATTTATAAATCACAATCAACTCTAAATGTGGCGCAGCTTTTGCGGCTGCATGTCACGCCCATAATTGCCCATAAATAGTCGAGGACACGCCCCAATATTAATATTAATTGATTGAGAAATCATGGCAAACAAAGGGAGGAAAACCAAAAAAAGAAACTATTGTTGGCGAGGTGTAAAAGAGGAGGAAAATGTTGTTTGGAGGGCACATTGCGGCCATTACTAACGCCATAAAGGCGTTGGAGTGGCAAAAGTTTGCAAACACTAAGAATGACGCAGCCTGAGAGTCGGACCATGGCCGAAATAAAAAAAGTGGTCAGACATCAAAGTCGATGTCAAAAAGTGTCTAGCGCTTCATCGCAAAAGTTTGTAACAGTTGGAAGAAGATTAGTTAAATTAGTGAGCAACATGTCTGCATCACAAATTCTTTGGACATTGATGAAATGAAAATGCATACAATTAATGACAGCATTTTCGTTTTCATTCGGTGCTCTTATGGCAACACTAGTGCAGTCAATAGCACTGATACATTTGGGAAACTGAACATATAGCTGCAAATTTTGCTTTTGTGTTTGCCTGTTCACCTGTAAGGAAACTTCATGTAGGCCAATTATGCGACAAGCCTAGTATACCTAACACGTCTGGCATAACCCGGCTAAGGGGTTGGCTGAGATAACCGTGACCTGTCAGCCAATTCACTCTGGAAAGTGCCAGTCGGCAGACATCCTGTTATTATGAAAGGCGCCACTAAATAAAATGTACTATTAGGCTATTATTATTATCTTCTAACAGTGCAAGATCCGCCATTGTGCGTCAATACGCATTGGGATGGAATGGCTTTTTATAACCATCCATTTGACTGTCTGATAATCTACAGATGGCGGTATTAATGTAATTGTAAATGGGAAATAGTTCTGCATAAATATAATTTTTTACATCTTTCAAAATGGTTAAGACATGCGTCACAATGGAACACTTTTAAAAATGAAACAAACATTTTGTAGCTGATGACGACATATACTATGATAACTTTGATACCATATTATTTATGAGGATGAATGACATAAAATGCCAATATAATTACAGAACATATTTGAGAGTTATTTTTGCAAATGTGTCTTTATGTGCATATACGTTGGCTACAATCTTGTTTTATTTTATTTGTATTTCAACAAATGCTGTTGTTTGTGAGAATGGCTTTGTCAAAAGGGTTATATTATTAGTGAGAGGCAGTATTTGGATTTTACTTCGCTACACAACGGTCTGCAGTTTCAGACAGTTTCACGTGTTTCATCCATCTGCCGGCGGTGTCGCCATTTCTCATTTTACACGTTTTTGTGCGTACGCATGGGTCAGAATTGCCGTGAAGGACCGCACCTTTTCCCGTCATGTTTGCTTTTTATAAATCCCAATTATTGCATAGAGTCTTCTTTTGTGCGTATACCACGTTTATAAATGAGGCCCCTGGCGCCCTGTGAGGCATAAACAATGTAACTACTGTATTATTGTATATTTCTCTGTGTTCACTTTTTTAGAAGCAGCCAAAACTAACAGTCCACCTAAACTTAACCCAATTTTTTGTTTTTGTATACTAACCAATGGTACTTGATTTTTAAAATATTATTTTTGTTTGGCTGTCCACAGGTCTGGGCAGTCATTATTGGTATCTACAAAAAAACACAACAGCATAAATGAATTTGAATTATTTTGTACTATTAATGTAACTGTCACGTTTCCTTTCCATAGCGTATAGAATAGAGGCAGGCGCAAAGGAGATGCAATCAAACATAGTTTATTGTCAATAACACTTTGTTAAAGCAAAATAGCCTTGTGGGGCGGAACAGGAATAAACATAGAAACACTCGGGAGGACACGCAACAGGAACATTGATCGACAAAGACAAGGAGGAAACACAAGGGCTAAATACTAAAACAAATGAGGACTAACACAAGTTAGGTGTGACGTCACCCACATAGACACAACCGGAAGACCAAACAACCTGCGAGACACGGAAAGGACACCAGGGGGAACCAAAACATAACAAACACGGGACAGATCTTGAAGCACACAGGGCAGAAACTAAAAAATGTATAACTAAACTGAACAACGAAACCACCATGCAATACATTGAATACAACAAAGGCAAATATATACACAAGACCACTAACAAAAAGGAAGTCCATAACCCGGCCCACCATGGGCCGGACGTTACAGTAGCAAATTAAACAATTAATATAACCTAAACATTATGAAATTGAGTTCAGCAAAGGTGGCTTTTAAAATAATGAAATTATAATAATTATATTGAAAGCAGGCGCTCTTGTGGTGTGGGATGTATTTTCTTGGGCCAGGCACAAACTTAAGTCATGATTCTTAACTTATCCAGAATTGTGCAGCTCTACTCCAACTGACTGTTTCTCCTAATATGACACTGTGTCATACAGTGATGGGCAAATGATCATTTCGAACCCTGACATATGTTATTAACATAATTTATCAAAAAGTGCTCACGTTGGTTGACGTCTTCATTCAAAGTTGCAACGTTAGTTGAAGAGGAAGCATCTCGGTCACTGTCGGCAATGGCATCATCTCTGACTGTGTGGGGAATGAAGCGTGCACATGCACTGTCAATTGGCTATCGTTAGCTGAGCTGCTGGCTAACAGCACCGATGTAGTGTTGCAAGGTTGTTTGTTATTCTAAAAACAAATCTTTGTGTAGTTCGCTTCATCGTTCTTACTAATCATTTAATTAAATATTCTAAATGCCATATTTAGAAAGGGCTTTGTTGATTGCCAAAATGCCAGGTAGCGAATCAGGCAGTGATTGACAGTGCTCTGATCCGAGCATCTGCCATTGTTAGATTGACCGTACCCACCCAGCCCAAAAGCGTGCATGCGGATGGAGGTGGGTAAATCAATGGATCACTGCATCACTGTCTTTACTGGGTGTTTTTTCTTCACATGAGATTGGATTAGCTACTAAATGATGCACATCAGAGGGGATAAGTTGAAGAAAGTGGGAATACGCAGTGCCGACTAAAAAATAAGTTGGTATACGCCGTATTCCTGCGTATACCCTGCACTACACCGCTGGTAGTGGCAAAACATGCCCATTTTATGATGGACAAATTACACTCCAAACATGCTTATGCTCCAAACGCATTGACCATGTTTTGGCCATTATACACAATGTCATCATACCACAGGGTTTTATGACGTGTATTAGATATAGCGGCACAAATGACTGTGTACAAAAAATGCATATTTCATTCAAATTTTCTAAGTGAAATAATAATTGCACATGAATTGCAGGTGTGAGCCAAGTTTGCAATCATACAGTTTGATAATAAAATTTTAGCATTGAATCGTTAGCAAGTTGGTTAATGGAATACTGTGTGTTAATTTTAGCAGTGTCATTTAGCTGTATTTGATCACAAACCACATGTCAATTTCACATGTGAACTGTCGAAAACCACTTGTCAATTTCAAATGTGAAATTTAATGTGTTTTATATAAGGCTGGTGTGTGTGTTGAGTGCCTTAGAACATTGGATTGTTTAATTTACAAAGCTGAATAAATTCTCACAAGACCTATGCAATTTTGGAATTATTAATTAATGTATCAATACTTAACTCTGTGTTTTGGTTTGTATTAATGCTATTTGAATAATGTATAACAATAGTAAGGTTACGAAAAAGTGTATTTTATGATTATTCTCAGAATAATAGACTGATTTCGAAAGCCACCAATACCATAAATAAAAAAATATATTTTCAGTTTGTAATATAACCTTTTCTTCAGATGGGAATATGCTGACATTTTACCATATTGTATAAATCTCTAATAAAAAAGCATCCTTCTATGCAGCTTGATTACAAAGCCTGTACATCTGACATTAATTAATATTCTAACCATAATCTTCTGACATTTTAACTAATACGCAGCCGTGAATCCCAAATAGCATTCTATTCACAATGTAGTCTACAAGCCTCTGGTCAAACTAGTTCACTACCTAGGGAATTAGGTGCCAATAGGGATGAATACCATTACAAACACTCATCTATTTTAGCCCATATAAACCTCTATAAGAAAACTACAAGTGTAATTTCATAGCATAATAAATACTCCAAGTCATATGTAATATTATTTTAACAGAATAGTAATTAATGCAGTCATATACTGTACTGTAGAGAGGTAATTAATTCAGCTGATTAATAAAGTAAAAAAGTGAATAATTGTATGCTCTAGTTAATAATAATTTTTAAATCCTTTGTGATTCAATCAATGATATGAATAACTATTAAAGTATTGTACTGCACATTGTAATGCTGCATCTACTGCAGTCATAATGAGATGCACCATCAAGTTTGCTGGAAAGCAGCACAACACAAACCCTTCTTTGGTCAGAGTGTACTAGGTTTGAGTAATGCACTACGTAATGAACATGTCAGAGGCTACAAAGTTTGAGTACTGCATTATTTAGTGATCTGGGGCCTCATTTATAAACGTTGCGTACGCACAAAAGAAGACGTACGCAGCTCTCTACGCAATAATTGGGATTTATAAAAAGCAAACTGGAAGGGAAAATATGCGGTCCTTCACGACAACTCTGACCCATGCGTACGCACAAAAACAGGTGAAATGAGAAATGGCGACACCGTCGGCAGATGGATGAAACACGTAGGTTTCTGTAGATCTGTCTGAAAGTGCAGAGCGTTGTTTAAACAATATCGAAATACTGCCTCTCATTAATAATATGAAGATGTCACAAAGCCATGCTTACAATTATCAGCCTGGAGTGAAAAACAAACAAAATAAAACAAGATATCAACTTAAATGCAAATGAAGCACATATTGCACATATTTGCAAGAAGAACACTCAAATATTATCTGTAATATTGGCATGTTACATAATTCATCCTCATAAATAATACGGTAAACAGAACAAAATCATGTTTAAAACTGATATTTATGTCGATGTCTCTGTCTGGCGGTGCAGATAGATAATAAATAGATAATAGATAGTATAACTGTCATAATCAGATACAGAAACATAGTGTTCATTTATATGCATTTAGTTCTTTTCATTTTTAAATGAGTTTCATCGTGACATATGTCTTAACCATTTTGAAATATGCAATAAATTCCATTTGTGCAGAACTATTTTCCATTTACAATTAGATTAATACCCAACTCTGTAGATTTTCAGGTACAATCAAATGGATCGTTAAAAAAAGCCATGCCATCACAATGCGTAATGACGCACAATAGCTGATCTTGCACTGTTAGAATATAATAATAGCCTAATAATGCATATTATTTATTGGCG
>JACXGM010003842.1:27112-40306 GCA_016801145.1 Umbra pygmaea
GATCATGGGGTTCAGCTGTGAGGTATTGCCTGTTAAGAGCACAGCATATAAACTGGGCAGACTGTGGGAGAGGTTGTGGATTATTGTTATAATGTAGCGGTTATGTCTGACTACTGTTACGCTGAAGTACTGTGTGATTTGTGAAGATCTGTCCGGGACATTACTGAAAGGGATGTGACAAGTGAGTCGCCTAATGTGCGTATGCTATACGTTATAGATATGTTGATAGATATATAAATGCTCCTGCTTCCTGACGTTGTGCCAGTCACTCGGGTGTTATGGTAGAGTGTGCGTATTTCCAGGAAGAGTAGTTTTGAAGTTTAGCCATTCAGCGTCCGTGCAGCTGGTAATAGCACGTAGGCTAGTACTCTGTATATTTCATTACAACGTGTTCACATTGGCTGTACCCTGCATCCTGCTCGCTCTGTGTTCCGGAGTTCTAATAAACACCAGTACATTTGCCAAAGCCTTCTGAGTCCTCCTCACTCCACACCACTTCGCCCACAAACCGTTACAGGCGCCTTTCATAACACTAATAACAGGATTTCTGGCGACTGGCACTTTCCGGATGGAATGGACTGACAGGTCAGGGATATCTCAGCCAACGCTTAGCCGGGTTATGCCAGGCGTGTTAGTTGGTATAATAGGCTTGCCGCATAATTACATTAAGTTTCTGTATACGGGGGGTGAACAGTCAAACAAAAAAGCACAATTTGTCCGGTTTCCCAAATGTATTCTGTGCTATTGACTGCACTCATGTTGCCATAAGGACAATGAATGAGAATGAACATGCGTTCATTAATCGAAAGCATTTGCATTCCACCAATGTCAAAATAATTTGGGATGAAGACATGTTGCTGTAACGTAGCCAATTTCCCCCCACCCGTGGCAGACACACTTTCGCGATGAAGCGCTAGATGCTTTTTGACATTGATTGATATCTGACCACTTTATATTTTGGCCATGGTCCGACTTTCTTACAGCGTCTGCAAGCTTTTGTCACTCCAACGCCTTTTCGCCATTGGTAATAGGCACACTGTGCCCTTCAAACAACATTTTCCTCCTCGCCAATAATATTTTCTACTTCACATTTAGTGAAAGGGCTTTTTTTGGTTTTCCTCAGTGTTTCCCATGCTTTCTCAATCAATGAATATTAATTTTGGGGCGTTTCACTGACTATTTATGGGCAAATAAGGGCGTGACATGTAGCCGCAAAAGCTGCGCTACGTATTAGAGTTGATTGTGATTTATAAAGGGAAAAAGGCGTAGGACGTGCGTGCGCATGCTTTTATAAATTGAATATTTCTTTGCATACGCATGTCCTATATTTCGTCCGTACGCCACCTGACGCAAATCCACCGCAAAGTTTTATAAATGAGGCCCCTGGTCAGAATGTAACGTTGAATACTGCAGTACTTAGTGAACTGGTCCGAGTATACTACGGCTGAGTACTTTACAACTTAGTGAACAAGGTGTCATTTAGGAACCATAAAGAGTATGATCAGGTTCTCTTGAGTGGCTTTTTTCTTGATGCATAAAACTGTGCTTGACGAAAATGTAAATAAAAAATAATGGGTACTAACAAAGCTGTTGTGGTGCCGAAGTTGGTGTAGCGTTTTAGACCCTGTTTACACGAGAATGCTCACGGGTGAAAACGTAAAAATATTTTATCAGATGTGCCTTTCGTTTATACGTCGACAGTGTTTTTGGGGCTTAAAAATGCAAAAAAGTGAAACCACCCTCCAGAGTGGAAATCTTAAAAACGCTCTACCGTCGCGTTCCGGTGAAATGGGTAAGAACGCAAAAGTCTGGTAGACAGTGAAGGCACCGATATGCTCACGGTGGCTATCGTGGCGTATGCATGCGCCAGTACAGGAAAATAACAATAAACATGTCTGATTATTTCCATACGTCAGACCTTCAAGTTGCCCTAGAAGCTCTGATAAACATACAAGAGTATTTTCAGCAGTTGTACGACATACAAATTTGTCAGCTTTTGTTTTTCGCTTCGCCATGTTGTGTTTTGGTTTTGCGGAAAAGAAGTAGAAAATAGCTATAACAAAAATAAACCTTATAATGTGAGCTACGTGCCTTGTACACATGCGCCTCAAAGAAAATAGGAGGTGGAATAAAAAACTACAATATTTAAGTAATATATACGTCTCATGTTCTTAAAGCTTAAGATTTTAGGATTCTAGCTAATATCTTGGTTTTACAACAGCTATAAAATTTTAAATGGTATGAGTAATAATTTTAGCCATGTGTCTTGTAAACTAAGCGTTACTTTTTTCACCTCAAGGAAGATAGTAGTGATTATAAACACGGCTCAGAACTGCAATTTTTAAGTAATATATAAATTAAGAATCTTAACCTCTTAGGGATCCTGAGGCAAGGACAAACATATGGTTATTTCTTTTAAAGAAAAGACTTTGACATTTTTGTAAAAATAATTTTAAGTAAATATACACAGTGAATATGGCACTTTTCTGCTATAATCCCAAGATCCTAAGCTTTAAAGATATATAAGACTTGTATATATAACCTAAAAATGAGGGTGTTAGCTGTGTTTCTTTTTGGAATTCAATTTCATTTGATGTACAAAAATGGCTAGCTGAGTGAACAAGCTAACAGCTTTGTTACTGGCTATTTACGTCACATTATGACTAATAATTATGTCGTTGTCACAGCTATTTTAAAACCAAGATATTTGCTAGAATCCCAACAGTCAACAAGGACATATGATACATGTATATATATAACTTAAATATGCATTTGTGAGCTTTGATTTTATACCATATTATATTTTCTATGAAGTGAAAAAAACACCATTGTTTTCAAGACGCGTAGCTGACATTAAGTAGTCGTAACATTGTGAATTTTAACATCAAGATATTTGCTAGAATCCCAAGATTCTAAGCTTTAAGGACAGATAAGACATTTATATATACACCAAAAAATGAGGGTGTTAAAACTACAGTTTTAGGCCGATTTATGCCCGATTTTCACCTCCCCAGAATCTGAGAAAAAGTCTTGTTGAGGACCTCGAACGGTTCCGATTTTTGGCGCAGATTATCTGGTAATGTGAGCCGTTAACAGATCGAATCTTACACCTCCCGATCTGCTCTCACACAAATCGGGCTATTAGCAGGATTGTTTGCCTGTGACATTGCATCTCTTTTTGGGGTTAATGAAAGAATCCTGAATCCTACAAGCCAACCCTGTGTCATATTCTTGGTTCCTCCCCAGCTGCTTTTTTCTTCATCTTATTGAAAATGTATCCATAGCCCATGCGATTGTAAAGTTTTTATGAAAAAAATGTATTTACTACAATTTTGGAAAGAAAGCTTAACAAGTTTTTGATAACAATTGTAAAAGATATGCTAATTACTGCGATGAACTTTCAGCCAGACCCTCCACGCAAAAAAGTTATCAAAGGTAACATTTTTCAGCTAGGTTAGCCAAGACTCAAATCTCTGACAAGCGCCTGTATGTAGGCATTTATGAAGCCTACTAAGGAGTCATAGCAATCTAGGCATGTAAAGTCAATCTTCACACTCTGATACCGATCAACCAATGGAAAAAAGGTGACACTGTGAAATACTTTGACAGCTTTCTTATTAGCTTAAGGATATGGAAATACAGAAATAAATATACGGAAATAAATAAATACAGACATAAAAGTATATGGAAATAAATGAATATAAAAATACACATATACAGAAATAAAAGATCCCATAAATAAATAAATAGTGAAATAATATTGATTAATAATGTATAATTTTATATTTTTATGTATATATTTATGTATAAATATTATTATTGATGGTATATTTATTTATTATTTTGAAATTACTTGATAGAAACATTCCATGCTACAATAAAAAAAAATCTGGTTCTCAGATAATAAAACACATTAGTATTTGTAGTAACTACGTTGTAGTCTAAGAATTTGAACAACTAGTGTATTCTTATGTTGTCTATGATTATTACTGTCTACCTGTAAAAGTGTGTTATATTCTGCGGCTTGAGGTAGATGGAAGTTTCCAAAATATCAACCTGGTTATAAATGCTAATGTCTAAAAAGTTGATCCTTTCTAGATGTCTCACTGTTGTACATTTTACATTTGGATCTGATGAGTTAAGAGAGAAACTCTTGGAATGGCACAAATATTCGCCTCACATTTCAGTAGGATATAATCTCTAGGCTATATATTTTCCAAAGAATGACATGATGGAGATACAGATTTGTTTTTAAACATCATAAATACACAGGATAAAAAAGAGCTAAATTGTCCTTGTTTGTTGTTGCAAAAATACCAGCAAAGTAAAGATGTTTTTACTATTTTTATATTTTCAGGATCTGCCAAACATGTTAGCATTACATTATGCTTCTGGCCCCAGAGAGTAAATCTGTTTATAAAAACATTTTGGTAGCTATTTAAAGACAATAACTGTCTTATGTTCACACACTGGAGAAGTGAGTGTGGTGGCTATTAAGCTGCATGTTTGTGATTCCCCCCATGTCAACGAGAATGCGGGAGAGATAAATATTGTTGTGACTTATAACACAGGGAATCCACAGTAAAGCCCTGAAATAAATACATACTGTAAGTATGAGAGCAACCAATGAAATCAGGGGAATGCAATCACCTTATTACTCACGTAGTTCATTGAACTATTTGTTTTTTTCATAGTGTTATTCATGATAGTGTTTTGACAAAAAAACGCTAGAGTACATTTGAATTCGTCCTCTAAACAGACTCAGAAAAAATAGGATACGCCTTCACAGGGATTAGAACTCACAACATTGCAAATGTACAGTACATGAAGTTGCATCTAGTCACTCATCTTAGAAGCAAGAGACTGTGGGTTCGAAACACGAGAGAGGATATAATTGTTTTTACAATTTCAGACGTTTACAGTATTAGTTGTACAGTTTAGACTGACAAAAGGTGTTTGCCAATCTCTAAATCATTGATTTCACTCCATGCCCATATGGTGAACGCAAGTAGTCATTTATCTGGTTTTTGGCACTTCAGACTGCATTGTTCATCATCAGCGATGGTAACTTTTCAGACACAACGGACAATATGAACACGCTGAGATTAAGGCATCCTTGTGTCTGGATCCTTCCCAGTTTTGTAATTTGTTTTATGAACAAATTAATGAATTTCACCTATTTAATGTGTATTAGGGATGGGCGATATGGCCTAAAATCCATATTGCAATATGTATTGCAGCCTCTTGCGATAACGATATATATTAAAATAGAACCATTTCAGAACAGGTTATATAAATACTAAGGAAAGCCAAACTGCTAAATGTATTTTTTTAAAGGAAGAAAGAAATGTTGTATGGCGTTTTGAGAACATTTATTGTGCAAAACTGTAATTATACAACATAATGTTGCAGATATATAAAATGTAAGTACAGTTTAAGTAATTGGTTCTTAACTACTACCCAAAATGTAACCTGGTTGACACCAGACCCTTCTCAGTTGTAACTAAGAGTGGGTCTGGGCAAGATTCATACACAGCCCATTTCCAAAGGGCGTCACTAACGGACGCCGCTCAAATGTCTCTCGGCACAATTGGATATATCAGACTTGGCAAGACCGTTAACCCTTCAAGGACTAAGGGGTTTTAGGTCTACCTGGCACATAGTTGACTTTTTAGCCTCTAGAAAGGTCATACTTTGACCTACAGTGAAGTGCCTTATGGTTCTGGACTCAGCAGGCCCATGGCTACAACCTGGAGAAATAAAATCCAACATCCTAGGTCATTGAATTGTATGTTTTATTAAATATTTATCCCCAAAAAATTAAGAACCTATGTATTTTTTGTAAACGCATGTAAACCATACTGAATAAGGCTTTTTATTGCTTATTGTCAAGCCCCCAGGGCTCCTGGACCAGTGTGCAAAGTTTGGAGGCCATGCAAACAAGTCAACATCAAAATGCTACATCCATTTCTTACTATATTTCTATACTTTTTTTTAAATCCCATTCATTTTTCACTTTTTAAAAGTGTTGGTATTATGTAGGATGATGTCCTACATCATTACAGAGTTGTTACTTTGTCATTTTCACTTCCTACTTCCTGTCTGTAATGTGTTTAGTAAAATAGGCGACTGCCTTAAAAACATGACCGACTTTGACCCACCATAACTCTGGCTGTGTTTAACCCACAGGAATGAGCCACCACTCATTATTTTTGCCTGATCTTCCCCTTTTCCAACGGTACCAAGCTGTAGTTACATGTATGGTTTGTGAGATATAGAGCTTTTGCATTTTGAACTTATGCAGAGCTCCACCAAAGAGCCTGCAATCGTTGCGGAAGATTATGAGTTCTATATCTTAGCTGAAGCCGACAACGGCTCAAAATAAATAAAATAAATAAAGACATAGTAGAGTTCCTATTTCATTTTGACAAGCATAATACATTATGTAGTTATGTACGTGACACAAACATAACCAGAGAGAGACTTTTGTATCCTGCTAAAATAGCCTATAGGGACCTATGTTTTGCACAATGCGGAGAACGCAGACGGAACCGCAGAATACAGACATTACCGCAGAATTCAGCAATATATTTTTTTTCTATAATCCAAATATAGTCCTGTAATATTAACAACTCATTGAGTTTCTCATAATTAAAAAGGCAGCAAATATGGAAGATAATTTGTGCTCTATATAGGCTATGCAGTGTGCATTTCTCTACCGAACTTGTCCAGCATGTGCTCCATCATATCGTTCAAACGTTGTAATGCGCTTGATAGCTGACAGCTATGTTCATTCACCTGAAGTAATTCTCTGACGGTCTTGCTAATCAGGCAGCTCTGATCGGTACAGCAGTATTCTCTATATTTTAGATTTGAATGCAGGCTTCTGAATTCAACTTTTGTCTAAATAGTTGTTTAGTTGCTGGTGGGTGAAAAAAGTAGTTGAGCAAACCACTTTTGTCTGGGTAGTGTTTCCCAACCATGGGTACTAAGACCCCTGGTGGTACAGTAACCAAAAACGTTTGGGAACTGTAACGACCAGCCCAGTGAGGGGTGGCGTTCATCAAGACTGAGCGATGGACTCTTAATAAATTAGTATTGTGTGCTGTGTAGCCCCTTCCCCTCTTTCACCTGGTACTGATTGGGGACTGAGTTGATCTATTTACATAATCATTGTCAGCTGGTTAACTCGGTCCCTATATCAGTCCAGGTGAACAAGAGGGCGTAGTTCATTAATAATATTATAGTGTGTCACGTTTCACTGGTAGCTGAAGGGAGAGAGACAGGCGCGAAGGTTGCAATAATCCAATGATGTTTATAATGCGAAACAAAAGACTGCCACGAGGGGCAAAACAAGCTGTACATCCAAAAGTGAGCTACGACACAGAATTGAAACGCGAACAGGGAAACATTGACGAACAGGGTCAAGGGGGGAACACCAGGGCTAAATACACAAACAAACAAAGGCTAACACAACACACCTGAGAACACTAATCAACAAGGAGGGAGGAGCAGGGAGACTAACCAAGACCAAGCACACAGGACAGAAATCACAATACACACCAGAACAAGGCAAGGCCCATAAGGGACACTAGGGGGAACCAAAACATAATACAATACACAGGAGGGAGAAACTCTGAACTCAGAAGAACAGGACACACACCAGAGAGAAAGTTAAACAACGCACATGGGGAAGCAACTCAACACATGTAAAACAACCAAACTAACTAAACCACCAAAATTCAAACTGACCAACAAAAGCATGGAAAACAAAGGCAGACATGTACACGAGACATTAACAAAACCAAAAGGGGAGTCCATACACACAACCCACTCAGGGCTGTACGTTACATAGTGTATTATGGTGGATTATGCTGGATATTATTCTTACGAGGGTCCGGGAGGAAATGCATGGACATTGTGAAAAGTGAGTCGTCTAGTTCGCTGTATATGGTTGAGTGTTTGTTTCCATATGTTCACCTTCCTGAAGTTGTGCCAGTCACTCTGAATATTATTAGAGTGTGCATATTGCCAGGAGGAATATAGTTAAGAGTTAGCCATCAATGTCCCGTGCCGCTGTCAAAGAGCACGTAGGCTATATATATATATACATATGTATATATATATATATATATACTCAGGCTTTTCGACTAGGCTGTACCCTGCCTAGTACAGCTTAGTCAAAAAAACAACCAGCGTTTCATCTACCATCTGCCGCCTGAGTCTTCCTCTCTCCACTACTCCACACAACATCACTAATTTTGACAGGAACCACTCCCCAACGGGGTTCATATGGAGGTTTGAGGTTAAAAAGTAGAATCACAAAAAATAAGATGGAAATCAGGGAATATGGAAGAAATTAAATGGATATCAGGGAATTTGAATTAAAGAATAAAACTGATTTCATAGGGCCCTACAACACGCGCATTTGGGGGGGACGTGCTGTCGCCGCGTCATGGTAGGTGCGCCATATATTTTCCTGCTTTTTTGTCCTTTGCCAATCACACCTATGTAAAACAGACACAAGTGATATTCCAGATATTCCATTGCGGGATAGTATATAGCTGCACTATCGTCATCGTGTAAAGCCCGCCTCAGCGGTTGTGAATGGTGCCTCAATTTGGAAAAAATTGGAAATGGGCTTGAATCGGGTCTGGGCCAGACTGACTTGCAGAGCAAATCTCAAATTTGCCGGAAGTCCGTCAGGGTCTCAGGCTACCCAAGATGCAGAGAACAGGAAAAACTGGAACAGACACTTTCTAGCCTGGAAAAATCCAGACCCAAATCCTGAACGATTTAGGGTCTGGCATCGAGTAATGAAAATGACTCAACTCAAGGGGCGGCATTAAGCGTGCATTTGAAAATCTCACTGTATGCTATTGGATAACACTACGATCAATCACCAGTAGGTTTTCACTAAGCCCCTATGGCGGAGCTAACTAGGTCGGCAAAACAGCAAAGACGTCCTTCTTAAAAAAGAACGATTCGAGCGCCGTCTTCTGTTCCTCTTTTAGACAAAAAGCCAAGTCTAACTCGTTCATTGTAGTGGCCAAAGCAGTTTCAAACAACTGGTGTTCATCCATTGCGATCTTACAACTTTTACAATCACAGCACTGTCGTCATCTGTTTAACATGCCTCTGGCCCGCCTATATCAGATACACCGATGTGATTGGTGCAGCTTGGCTACAAGGGCATAGTTAATGAGCAGCATTACTGTTAGCCTCAAGGGACTGTGCGATGCTACTTAAAAATTTGCCCATGTCTCTGTTCACCCACATTCTGGTCTTGTTGATCTCTCCCAGATCTGCTTTCCTCCAGTGACATCTCTCATTGATGGAAGAGAAAAGAATCTTCATCTCAGGAAAGATGCCATGGAGGTGTAACAGGTCCTGCTTCATCACTGTGACAAGCTCCACACCTTTGATGTTGCCAAGGTCGTTGCCGCCACAGTGAATTAGCAGGATTTCCGAGACAGTTCTTCCTCTCAAGGACTGATGAAAAAAGGGAGGAAGATTCCTCCATCTCAGACCACTCCAACCAAACCATCACACATGGCCATCCAATCCCAGGTTCCTCCCTGTGGTGTGTATGTCTCTCTCCTCCTCACGTCGGATGTAGCTATTGCCTATCAGCCACACTTTCAGACCTAGATGTTATTAAATATTGGATTATAAAAAACGAACTTTGTGATCTTCTTTAAACAAAAATGGTTTATTAAGCTCTCATATACATTTTTGGTCATACTGCCCAGTACTAACCTGTAATGCTATAAAATGTATATCATAGAATTTTTCAAAATTCTACCGGTTTCACGGTTTATGGCGGTATTTATTTTTTCATGCATAATCAGGTGTTCCCAGCATTTTCTACTGGTGGAGAGAGGAATTATTGCAGTAGATTGACTTGGATGGTCTATTTTACTGTCATGATGAGTGAATATTGTAGAATAATTACACACTACTAGTAATACAGGTTTGCATGGCCCAAGAAAATGATGCTGTTTACAGGAATCAGAATGAGCTGACCTTAACGTCACATATTGTTGATATTCCAAAACGTGCTTGCGGCTAGGTGGTGGAGCGAATTGGTCGTGTTGCCTCCTCCCATGACAACTTTTGCCCGGCAACACTTGTATAATGGTTGTTTGGTCGATGTTGGATTTTAAAAAATCAAATAACCTCTAAACAACAGACTCCTCTTTTTGACCCAGGTTCTTCTGTGTCATCATGTTTACCGTAACGTAACACCAGAGCACTACTGTTTACCCTCACCACACCTCGCAGTTGCACCGTGCGTGTTTAGAAGCACAACATTGAAAGGGGTCCAATCTGAAACAGTGTCACGTGGCGCAGTGTTCCGGATGTTGTGTATTTAAAAAAAAAACTTGTATTAAATACATTGCACTTATGACGACAAAAAGTATTCGTTTTACAACACACACACTTATGACGACAAAAAGTATTTGTTTTACAACACACACAGCTTTCAGTCAATTGGTAACTAGTTAGCAAACTTTCTGTAATGTTAGCAAGTAATATTGAGTAAGTTACGGTTAAAATACACTGTAATACTCGGTGTAACGTTAGCCAAAGTCAACTCTGTTATGCAACGTTATAACGTAGAACTCTGTTATGCAACGTCGTAACATAGACACAATTGTACACATATAAATTTATTAACCAAAAGGCCAAACAGCTATTTTCCTGTATTGAATCCAAGTATTGAACTTACCGTAACTGAAAATATTTTTATACATAGCTGACTGACTGTATTATTGCTCGAGCGACTCCCAGGTCCAGCTAGCGCATGTTGCAACAGGACCTCTGGAGAAACGTCATATGAGCATCCGCAGTACAGGGCGACGTAGGCGGGCGCAGTCCTGCGCGCATTCATTGTGCGTGTTCATCATGCCTAGTATAATAAATCTAGATTCGGTTACTTGTGAATGTTAAAAAAGCTACGGTTTAAACAAGAACCCTTTAAGTGATCGGGCTGGTAAGTTGATGTACCCCAACACAATTATCCGCTGACATATAAAAGTTTATTTTACCATTAAAGTATATGGGAAAATAGCTTTTGGGCCGAAGGGGGTGGAGTTCCATGGTTGGCCGCTAAGCCCATGGTTGCATCAACTTCTGTGTCCAAGACTACCCCCTTTGATGAATATGATGATGCGTTGCTTCTTCTTTTGAAATATGGCAGATCTCAACCAACTTAAAGGTGCATGTACTGCCACCTACTGTACCGGAGTGTAAGCCCACCTAATACAGTATGCGCTGCAGCTCATGGCTCTAAATTCTTCAAGTAGATCGCGTCATCAACATGCATTATCGTGATAGTACAATAGAATAAAAATGTCTATATTATATTACAAATTACAATTTGTATTGTTTATATTGCATATCGTTAATATTGCCCACTCCTAATGTGTATTTTTGTTAATATTGTATGTCTGTCTTATTTTTGCAGCAACACAAAATATGATTTGGATGTTGTTAATTCTGGCTACAGAATTATTTATCAGTCAAAATGTGAACAATTCCATACAATAAAAACAACCTCCCCCCACACCTCCCCCCACATCCCACATTTTCCCCTCATCAAACCTGTCAAATCATCAGTGAGGACTCATATAGATTGGAGCCTGTTAAATAATGAGACCACCCGAGATTCCCAAATGGAAAGTGATACAGCAAATTCTGTTTGCGCAAACTTCTTACCTTATATGTTAAAAGAGATGTTAGCTGCGCCCGTGTTTTTATAAAAATATCCCCACTCGCATTTCAAAAAATATATATTGCTCCAGGAGAGCAGAGTCTCGATCCTGCGATCTCTTGCTTCGTAGGAAAATCATTAACCTGATGTTTTTTTTCTAGCCCAACGTATCGTGGGGCTGACTTGCACAGCTAACATAATGTCAATGACAGCCGCGGTCGGTGGATTTTAATTGGGGATGACAGGCTCATATTACGCTCGGGACCGGAGTGAATGGAATGGTGCGCAACGAACAAAACCCAGTGTGCAAAGTAAAAAACACTGGGTTATGTGTGTTGCGCACCATTCCATTCACTCCGGTCCCGAGCATAATATGAGCCCGTCCTCCCCAATTAAGATCCACCGACCACGGCTGGTCAATGACAGATGCACAGCAGAAACCAACAACCTTTGTTTACAATTAATAGCTTTGTTCAATAATTTGCACAGGATACTAATGAGACTCATCAGTAGTAATTATAATTATGAAAGAAAAATGTTTTACCTTGGTTATACAACAATATTTCCTTGTTTGACTTCTCAGATGTTAATCACCATGGTTTGGTTCAAGTTCAGTAGCCTACTCACTATGTTGAAACTGGTGAATAAAGACAACACAGATCTGGAAAAGGTGTTTCAGCCAGGGTTGACAGGTTCTCGAAAATTGTATGTCTCAAAACCATGGAAAATGCCTATAAACTAGATAAATTACTTTATGCACAACAGATTTCACATATTGTCCCAATACTTTTCTCTATAGTTAAATGCATATTTAACTGATTATCTTATTAACTTATTTTTAACTTTTGTTTATTAGTGACATTTATTTTATATACAGGTCCTTCTCAAGAAATTAGCATATTGTGATAAAGTTCATTATTTTCCATAATGTAATGTTAAAAATTAAACTTTCATATATTTTAGATTCATTACACACCAACTGAAATATTTCAGGTCATTTATTGTTTTAATACTGATGATTTTGGCATACAGCTCATGAAAACCCAAAATTCCTAGCTCAAAGAAATAGCATATCATGAAAAGGGTCTCTAAACGAGCTATTAGCCTAATCATCTGAATTAACTAATTAACTCTAAACACCTGCAAAAGATTCCTGAGGATTTAAAAAACTCCCAGCCTGTTTCATTACTCAAAACTGCAATCATGGGTAAGACTGCCGACCTGACTGCTATCCAGAAGGCCATCATTGACACCCTCAAGCAAGAGGGTAAGACACAGAAAGAAATTTCTGAACAAATAGGCTGTTCCCAGAGTGCTGTATCAAGGCACCTCAGTGGGAAGTCTGTGGGAAGGAAAAAGTGTGGCAAAAAATGCTGCACAACGACGAGGTGACCGGACCCTGAGGAAGATTGTGGAGAAGGACCGATTCCAGACCTTGGATGACCTGCGGAAGCAGTGGACTGAGTCTGGAGTACAAA
>JACXGM010003843.1:0-40106 GCA_016801145.1 Umbra pygmaea
AACGATGGATGTATTTAGACAACCAATGAGATGTAATCATTATGTGGTGCTTCTACTGTGGCTACAGTACATACTAGCTAGCGCTAGCTACTAATTAAACGCATTAAAGGTTAGCCAAGGGGCTTGACATGAGCGGGGGGCGTGGCGTGAGCAGGGGCGTGGCCTGAGTGGCTACAGGCCGCAGCTGGACCATATTGCAATAAACATCTCTGAACCATGGCAAAATGTAATGTCAGGAAATGTACTTTAAAAATCCACAATTTCTCTATGCTACCAGACATGGGCTTTAGAAATGTTAATTCTAAAGGCTCAGGTCTTTTTTCTGCCATTAATTCACATGCATGTTTTTGTCACGTTATTCAGTTGGGTTATGATTATGAGAGTGTCTGTAATAAATTTACTGTCACAAAAGGGATCACCTGCTTGAAAGTTTGAGAACAATAATAATAATGTTGTTTGTTTCCTATGCGCCTCCAGCAAAAACACTGGAGGACAATGTCATCGCCAGAGATTGTGACCCTGTCCTGGGGACACATGAAGGTGAAGGGCTGCTCCTCTGGCTATAAGGACTGTAAGGTGTGGCCCGGGGGCAGCCGTGGCTGGGACTGGAGAGAAACTGGGACAGAGGTGATTGATCACAGGCATGCACCTGTAATTGTACCTTTCCTTCTTGCCACGTTCAAAACGGCGTCAGTGATCTTTTAAGTCACAAAAGTCAGTCCTTTTAAAATGTTGCCTGATTTTCCGATTTGAACGCAATGATAAAGTACTACTGTTGACCTGTGTGTGTAGCATCGACCTGGAGTCCAGCCTGCAGATCTTGAAGAAGTGCTACAAAAAGGGGTGGAGACTCTGGTGATTGGGCGGGGCATGAATGAGGCACTGCAGGTAATGCTCCTTGCTTGCTAAACACTGGTATTCTTCTCCACTAGATAAATACTGTATTCCATAAGATTTTAAATTGAATGCTTTGCAAGTTTTGGGCATCAGATGGCTCAACGGTTAGGGAGTCTGACTTGTATTTGGAAGGTTGCTGGTTCAATTCCCGACTATGCCAAAATGTCGATTAGTCCTTGAGAAAAGCACTTTACATTGCTCATGGGGTATGTCCCTGTACTTAGTTAGTCACTCTAACCAAGCTGGTTATTGTGCTTGCCCTTTGTGTTAACACCCTGTTCAGACCAATTGCATTTTCAATCATAGATTGTATAATTACTGGATGGAGCCATGTGTGATGTCACCCATTGGTTTGTGAAGTGCGGATGTGGCGATTTTAGATGAAAGGGAGGAGTAATCTAGCTAGCTAACTGATATTAATTGGGATGCCAATGAAAAACAGTATTAAAACAAAATGTAAAACAAAATGTAACGTTACTTACGGGAAAAACTGAACTGCCAACTACTTTGAGTGTCTTTTCCTACAAACGAACGCCATAGCCACGCCCTAAACGCCCCTTTGCTTTATGAATGATTTTAATATCAACGAGACCATTATTAAAAAAATGAATGTCATGATAAACTGCAGAGGTAATAAATCAAGTGAGACAAGTCTCTCATTCTCATAGACTATTACAGAAATCGAGCTTTTTTGCAACCAGACGTATCGCCCTCAGCTGGAATTCAGATAGAATGCAGGTTTAAGGCACTTCCTCATTTGCGTCAAAATCAAACGGATGCTTCAATTTGCATGCGTTGGACACACCTACACACCTATTTTAGCTTGGAAAAGGGGAGCGTTTAATTGCAAAGCAGAGAGAAAGCATGCAGAATTCTTGTTGCGTGGCTACGTAAAAGTTTAAGCATCTGTGATGCACTGCCGCAATTGGTCTGACCGGGGCGTTAGGCCGGGTATCTGTCACAAGCACTTTGTGCCAACTGCTGATGTAAAAGAAAAGGGGGTTTATAATAGAGTGACCATAATTTAGTTTTAAAAAAAATAGGACAGTGGGAGCGGGAGGCAGACGGACACTCGCAGTGGGTGGTAAATGCAAACAAAAACTCCCTCGGCAGCAGTAACAGCATCTTCTGTACCTGGTCTGTTTAATCCCGGCCGGACACTTTTTTAGGTTAAAAAAGAGGACATGATTGGGAAAGAGGACGTATGGTCACCCTATTTTATTAAACACATTTTTTTAAATGGAAATGATCATATAGATGTTTCTCAACTAAAATGCATAGGGGAGATTGAATTAGTGTACACTTTCTAGGCCAAAACATCTTGACATTGCCACCCAACCGGGCTGATTTAATTGTGTGTGGCTTGAAGTAGTAACAGACATTTTTTATGGAGTTCAACCACCCAACCACTCCCTGATTTTTAACTGGTCATGTCACCACTCTTTCTGTTCAGTTTAATAATATAGAATGTTAACACCACTCTGAGCACTATTTCTCTACAGGTTCCATCCTCTACTGTGGATTATGTAAGAAAGAAAGGGGTGGAACTGACGGTGCTGCAGACAGAGAAGGCTGTCACAGAATACAACAACTTGGTTAACAAAGGAGCCAAGGTGGGCGGAGTCTTTCACTCTACCTGCTGATGACGTCACACTGAAATGGTTTCCGCTCAAGGTCTTTTCTCATTCTGTAAATGTTAATTCTCCAAATTACAGACAGACTGATAACACATAGTGGAAATTCATTAGTCATGGAAGTTTTTAGATCTGCCATACCCATTTGAAGTCAGATATTGTAATGTTAAGAAAATAACATTATTGTTTAATCATTTGTCTTGTATTTTATATTTATTTTGGGCTCTAGTCTTGTAAACATAATTGCCGTAATGACACGAAAGTGAACCTCGTGTCTTAAAAAAAAATGTTGATCACGTTGACGTTCCTATTTCGTCCAACAGGTTACTGTTAAACTTTTAAGTATACTCCAGAGATTACGCATTATGTATGAAAATGTGTTGGACATTTCCTTATGGGATATTAGCAACTGCTTGGCCAAGTCCTTCAATTTATCTGGCCTTTTTTTAAGACAATTTCCGAAGGTTGCCTATAGGAGAGTGTGTATGCATGAAGCTCCAAATAATAAGTCATCCACTTCCAAGTTTGAAATTGGTGCGCTGATGTAATGATTTAACCCATTTTTTTGGCTGAAATACAGCTATCAGGGAGAAGAGTAAATTTTCTTAACATGTGAACCACTTATTTTTCAGGTCACTGAGTATTTAGGATGGACATTTACCAGCGATATCCCATGATTTCTTCCAGCCTTTTTGCATTCAAGGGTGTTTACAGGCTCTTTGGGCTCTTGGGTTGAATAACTGTAAAGTACTTTGTGACAAAATGTATGTAGGGCTTTCAAATAAATCCAACCAGGATGCATTCAGTCATGTGCATATTCAGCCATGTTCAGAATGTCTTATACCAATAAACTAAACATAGCTGAAATTACTGGTTTTAAATGTAAGCTTTTTTGGTAATAAGATTTCATTTGTCATAAAAAAATGGTTACTCTTACACTATGCTATAAAAAGGGCTGTAAAATTAGCTATTAAAGAGCCAACTGTTCTGTAATCCAGCCAAAAATGTGCCCATCCTTACCCTACACATTGGTCCTGCATTCGAAGGCAGCCATTTCTAAAATGATAGTATGGATAAGCTTGGCACTAGTCATCAGAGATGTATAAAGTACTAGAGACCCAGACTTGAGTAGAAGTGCTTTATCAAAAAAGTAACTTGAGTAAAAGTAGAAGTGCTCTTTAAGCACCACACTTAAGTAGAAGTACTGAAGTATTCAACATTTTTTGTACTTAAATATTGCAAGTAGTATATTTTAAATTTACTACTCAAGTACTGAAAGTAAAAGTACAAGTATGGTGTTATGTAGTTATTAAAGAAAGCAGGCAAAAGTTTGAAAATCATTGTTTATATTATTTGAAATGTTTAGACTAAAAGACACTCACAATTCCTTTGGCTTTGCAGTACAAGGACAGGAATGTACAAGAGCACCTTAGTTAAAACACTGATCTTAACTCCTATTTTTTTATTTTTGTAAACAAAAATAGAACATGTATGACCCTTCCCCGTTCATATCCCTCCCCTCTCTTCCTGCTTGTGCTTTTTCTCCATTCTTTTCTTAAACGGGTATTTAGCAGTCTTAAAGCAGTCATATTTAGGACGTTAGAAATCTTTGGTTGGATGTTGTGATATGTGCATTATATATTATATTTCTAACGTTGATATGTTTCTTCAAATTTGATGGTGAATTTTTGAACCCATTATTTCACAATCTTTCGGGAAGCAGAGTAAGCGCTTCAATCTAAATGAATTGCCTTTCATTCCCAAAAATTTAAACCTGGACTCTAAGTAGGGCCAGAGGTGGACACCTTCCTCACGATCACGCAAAGTTGGAGGTCTTGGTGTTGTTTCTGGTTGTTCCATCTTGAAACAAACTAAAAGCTCAAGTGTTCTCAAATAAGGCAGGCAACAGAGCAAAAAGTGGGAGCACCCATGGCCTGCTATATTTGCTCAATGATGATGAGCCAGCTTCATCAAACCTGGTGACAGGGCCATCTACAGCTCTGGCGGTGATAATGTGGGTTGAATAGTTTGTAACATTTTAATAATTGTAACGGTGCAGCACATAAAAAATGTATTGGAGTAAAAGTATTAAACTCATCAAAAATATGTACTGAAGTAAAAGTAGAAGTAGGAGAAAAAACAATACTCCAGTAGAGTACAGATACAGCCTTTTAGTACTTAAGTACAGTAGTGAAGTAGTTCTACTTCGTAACTATACATCTCTGCTAGTCATCATACATGCTGGAAGTCGTTTTGCAACATCTATGGTTTAATCAATTAGTAACTGAATTTCTTAATGGGACATAATATAGAATGTTTTTTTCCAAATGGAAACTAGGTGAATTGCAGTAACAATTGGGTCAAACAGAATTTGTTTCTGTTATCATGCATTTTAGCAAAATCCAAATGTTTTTGACAGTGTTTCCCAATTCTATGCAGTGCTTAGTTTGCCATTTGCACAGAAATTGACTGCAGTGTGTAAGATTTTAGCAATGAAGGCATCAGGATTCTGCTTCAACTTTGCCCGTCAATGGCTTTGTGCTGGCATGTTTCCTGTTGATTAATATACATACCAGCCACTTCGTTATGAACACAAGGTCTCTATCAGCTCAAACCAGTCTGGCCCTTCTCCTCTGACCTCTGCCATCAACAAGGATTTTTCTCCCTGAGAACTGAGGCTCACTGGATAGTTTCTCTTTCAGACCATTCTCTGTAAACTCTAGTGATGTTTGTGTGGGAATATTCCAGTATTTTAGAACTATTTTAGAAATTTTTAGAAACTAGCCCATCTGGCACCAACAAACATGCCACATTAAAAATAACTTAAATCACCTTCACTATTCTGAGGCTTGGTTTGAACTTGAGCGGATTGTCTTACCCATGTGATGAGTCACATGCCTCCTGTAGTTCCAAAGACTCACAGAATCCATGCCACATTGAAGCTGTTTTGCTGGGAAACTTTTTCCTTTAATTTGTCACCATCTCTTATGTCCATTACCATGGTTCATTGAGAAGTTGAGTTGCTTCTGTCTGAAATGAGCAGATGTGGCAGAAGTAAAAGTACTTTTCTGGGCGCTGCGAAGTTCACAAGTTTTGGGAAGGTCCTAATTGAGACCAAAATTACTGGTGTTAATAACTAATCAGTGATCTATGACGTTATAACAAATAGTGTAAAACAATGATTAATTGTGGTGAGGTAGTAATAACTCCCATTACCTTGTCATTTGGGTTTTATTTAGGGACTTCCCAAAACAGGTGAACCCAGCTGAGTACTTCTACTTGTACTTCTGCCACCTCTGGCCATGAGTTGCTTTTTGGAAAAAGTGAGCTTTTCCATTCAAGTTTAGGTAACTACATCTGAGTAAATGTCAGATTTACATCTCTGAGCACAAAAAAACCCACACATTTTTCTTGCAATAAATATCTTTTTTACATAAACGTGTAATAGTTATAGTCCTTAATAATCAGAATAGGACTAAAACGCAACAGACAAGACTGCGGGTAGCACCAAGTCGGCTCAAATCACACACTATTACCTTGTTTTGACTAGGGCCAAAAGGGACTATAGACAATACAACATCCTCATTCCAATTGCGCATCAAGGCAAGTCAATAGAAGCAGAAAGTCGCATAATAAAACATTCAAGTTATTTAGTGAAAATTAACACAATTATGAACATTGACTGACTATTTTCAGTACCTATTGACAGATGTGTGTGACATCCAGGCATTATTACCCTTGCTTGATTTGCGTACACATTGCATCCGTCCTAATGGCCTAACCTGCAAATACAAAAGAACCTGGGAAAAAGTAGTATGGGAATGTGGACACGCAGTGTTTATGCCCATATCTCAGGCCAGTGTCCGAGGACTCGCAGGTCAGGGTTGGACTACAGGGAGTAAACAAAGAGCAGGCTAAATGACACAAGGAAAAGCAGCAGACGAGGGGTAATTGCTGTCAGCGTCGGGCCGGTTTGGGCATGATGAAGACCTTGACAGGTTTGCCGAAAGGGATGGTACCCTCTGTGGCGGCCTCGTTTGGCTGGAGGCCCTCGGTGCAGTCTCGCCACGCTGCCTTACACAGACGAGACGAGCTGTAGGCCAGTAGCAGCCTCACCTCAATCTGACACGCCTCTGAAACAGACAGAAAACGGAATCCGGTTGTGTCCATGACCCTACATGCAGAATGAGTCCTCACCAGTACATTTCTGGTGTAGTGTGTGTGTGTCCTCACAGAGTCCATTTTGGGTTTGGAGTGTCACATGGTGTGTTTGGTTTGTGTCACATGGTGTGTGCTGTGTTATGCTGTGGAGTGTCACATGGTGTGTGCTGTGTTATGCTGTGGTGTGTCACATGGTGTGGGTTGTGTCCTACCCAAGTCCATTTTGGGTGGTGTGTTGTGTGACATGGTGTGTGTGCAATGTGTTATGCTGTTGTGTGTCACATGGTGTGTGTTGTGCGTGTCATGTTGTGTGTCCTCACCGGTCCAGGCAGTGTGAGACAGGTAAACCTGTGTAATAAGGCGGTGGCGATGTGGTCCCGGGCTCCTGAAGTCTCCAGGTTTAGGCTGGATCACATGAGACTGTCCATCTGGATACAGTACCTGGTGGGGGAGGGGGACTGGATTGGTCCAAGCTTGTCCGGAGTTTTCCACCATATTGCACACTATTCCATTTAAACCCATTAGGCTGACTGTACACATGCACCTTGTCACAGATGTTTACCTGTACTTTGACAGTGTTCTGGGGATCTTGCACATGCTCCAGCGTAGCATCAATATCTAATGCCACCACCAGGCCAGAGGTAAAACGTAGCGGGTTGTCAGACTCTCCTGTTGGCTCAATGATGGTCCCTGAAGCCCGGTGGATCTGTCAGCAAAGTAAACCAAGTTCAATTACCTGTGCCTGTTTGTGTGTATAGAGGTCCTTACTAGTATAGTAAACCCATCCCTAGGCTCTATTGCACATATGAGTGTGCAACACTTACCAGTAGTAGCGGGCCTTGAGGCAGGGACTGAACGAAGCAAAAGTTTTTTTTGTCATTGTTTAAATTTATCATATATTATATATATATATATATATATAATCATATATTATCATATATTATATATATATATGTATAGTACAGTATAGTAACCCTTAGAAATAAATATGTTTTGGGGAGTTAAATTAATTAGAGTTAGTAGTTAAGGTCAATTATTGGGTTAAAAAAGTTTTAAAGTTTAATTTCAGGGGAAATATGATATTTAAAAGGAAATACATTATATTTTAATATATACATACATTACAAGTGTTGTAATACAAGTGTATGAGTTTGTGTACCTGTTCCGGTAGGTGTAGGTTTAGGAAGCCACTCTGTCTCAAAGTGGTCTGGAGAATCTTGACCAGGTCTCCAGGTTTGCTGGCAGACAGCCTAGGACTCAATTCCAACAACTTCCCCACAAAACTGTCCTGAAGGTGGGGAAGCTCTACCACAAACAACCTTGAGACAAAGGCCAGCGTTCATCAGGATACCAAAGGTAAAGCGTGTGCTCTCTAATAGGTCAATGTTGCCACCTTATGGCAATACATTTAATAATTTCCTGAATTAAATGCAATAGCAACTGTGGTTTGGGTTCATCAAGGACAAATGACTCTTAACAGTTTATGAAATGAAACAAGACTGGATTAAAAGATCAGATGAATGTTAATATACCTCTGAAAGGACTCTACCTCCTGAAGGAACTTTTCACAGACACTGATGAGAGTGTCAACCCTGCAGAGAAGAGAGCAGCTTATAAACCGATATAGATGTACGTGCGTGTGTGTGTGTGTGTGTGTGTGTGTGTGTGTACTAACCCTCGCCTGGTGCGCGCAGTAAGGACTAGCTGTAGGGCTTTAGCCTGTAGCCTGACATGGTGTATGGTGGCCACCTGTCTATTCTCCAGACCACTGTACAGGAACTCCAGCTTATACGTCTCCTCCAGGATCTACAAACAAAGCCCATTACGGTCTGGGGGGGACACTACAAGCTCAGGATACGTTTCTCCCCTGTAGCCAGAGATTCCATTCCCATATCCATTGTTTCAGGTATTCTACTACCTGCCTGTTTCCCTCTTTTATATTCTAAAATTAAAACTGTTACCCCTATTTAATTAGTTGACTAAGAATCAATTCAAATTTGCAGCAATGACCTGGGAGCACTTAGGGTTTACAGTCCTGCTCATGGGGGCCTAATGGACACCCCTCAGATACCCTAAAGCAGGGGAATCAATCTGAGCACCACGCCACATTGCTGCACCGGCACGGTCTGTCTACATAAAACTAAACAACAAAAAAGGCATATTAGTGTGCGTTTTACCTGTTTGGCGGCAGCGGTTGCCAAGGCGTTGTGTTTAAGGCAGAGAGGGACGGCCATAGTCCACAACTTCTCCTGCAAGGCCTGAGGAAATGATATAATCGAGACAAACAGGTGAGATGACTAGGTCATTCTAGTCAGATGTATTACAGATAGGCCCAACCACATTCAGACACACACCTTGGAGAGTAGCAGTTGGCACCTGAGGTAGGTGGCAGAGAAATCAGCAGCCCCCGCCAGCTCCGTCTGAAGCTCCCCCAGTCTCTGGAGGTCTCTGGCAGGATAAACAGAACATTTAGCGGTAACACAAAGGTGTTCCAAAAATGCTCGTTGAGTGCACGCGCGTGTACCTGATGGTGAAGTTGAGCAGGTCCTGCGCTCCAGGGTCTTGCAGGTTGTGTATAGTGCTGACTCTGCAAAGACTCTGTTGGAGAAACAGCTGAGCAGACTCCACGCTGCCTGAGCCGTCGACACCACACCCACCTGCCGCCTGCTTCCTTCCTGGCAGCTGCACACAGATACAGCAGCATAACACATGCAGGGGTCTCAGTAGGTCTAGGGGTCCTTACCCACAGTAAACACTGTCTATTCTTTGGCTGGCCTAATGGAGAATCTCCATTTTAAGGACTTTTTATCGCCCAGAACTAGAGTTAGTCTGTGTTTAGGAGTGTATCTTACCCTGAGAGGGGGAACTAGGTGAGACAGGCTGTCCCTCAGGTAAGTGTAGTGTCTGAAGGTGTGGTCTGAGAACAGGGCTGTCATGGTTGGACAAGACTGAGCTGCATTAAACACTAACACCAACACAGCTATATCTGTTACGCTGGGTCAGGAATACATAAAACAGAGTTTGGTAGAGAGGTGTGTGTTCTTAAATATACACTTTAGTCATTTAGCAGATACTCTTATCCAGAGCAACTTACAGTAAGTGCAGACATTTAAGAGAAACTAAAAACTCAGTAGTAAGGGCATTCAATACTTGAAACAGTGAATGGGCAAAATCAGAGCTGAAAAAGAATCATACAAAAAAAAAACATTTCTAAAAGGCATCCAGTGTGGTGGACGATGAATAACTGAAGTGTGTGTAGGATACAAGCAGGGTCATCCATGTCTGGTTCTGGTGTGTGGAAGTACGGGTGAGTACTGAGGAGCTCCGGAACCAGTGGTAGCACCAGGGTAGGATGACGACAACCTAAAAACTTTAGACACCTAGAGAGAGACAGAGAAGAAAATTAGGACAAAGATGAAGATAAATGCGGTTTAATTATCCGGCCTATATTTTTTACCGGGGCCTGTTAGGTTTTCACAAAAGAAAAACACTGAAACTTAACAATGATCAAATATAAAAAAATATATTCCTTCCCATTAACTCTTTGACATGTAATGTTCCTAATTCCAGCACTTGTTAGGGAATACGCCTGGTCATGGCTGTCTAACTTTACAAACATTATCAAACTAATGTTCATATTCAGCCACACATTTGTCTAATTCCTCTTAAGCTTTGTGACACGTTGATGTTTGCCATCTATACAACAATGGTTGAATTCACAGGTGTCCAACCTGTATACAAATCATATGTGCAACATGACAAAGTACATGTGTCCGACTACTTACCCGTCTACCCAGGGCAGCGCTGTAAGAATTTGAGCCATGCAAAGCAGAACCCCTAGGTATAGTTAGGATGCCGTGACCAGGACACAAACACTGGCCATCATGATACAGTTGTGCTGCGAGGCAGTACATTTTCTGTCATTCTGATCACTGAGGGTGGATATCCTAAGCGTCTGTTACAGTTCTCAGTTGAAGCTCTGATGCACATACTTACTTCCAGACAGAGTTGCGGTCGGTTGGGTACTTGGTGAGGTTTTTCAGTAGCTCCAGCAGGGCCAGTTGTATACACTCTTTAGTCGATACGTTGGTGAAACAGAGCAACTCATGTAGCGCCTCTCTGATGTCACGAGAAGAGTCCTACACAGGTAGCATGTTTCAGCTGTTAATCGTGTTTAGTACGCAATGTTCAATATTCTAACATTTAAAAAACCTTTTCGCCGAGTAAGTGTGAAGTATGTGAGAACGTTTCTCTGAATGGGTCGTTACGATTGTTACCTCTAGCACAGCCAGTACGGTATCCAGCTGGTCTTCTCTCAGGGTGATGTTGGTAGAGATCTGTCGCAGGACATGGATGGACCGCAGCCTGACTTCTTCAATCTCATCATTAAACATGTCAACGAGGAAGTCAAGACACTTCTCAGCAAAGCTGGCCGATGACTGTGCCAGTGCAGACAGTGCATCCACGGCCGCGTTACGCACCTCTATCGAGAAAAACACACTATTTTCACAATTCCTGAATTTTGACTTCAATACTTATACAAGATTTAGTTCCAAAATACTATTCCAAAAAGGTCCCCATTAGCTAAATTGTTCAGATTTAACGAGTTAGGAGACGGTACACAGTTAAGTTGTAAACACACACCGTACATCTCGTCCTCCAGCCCATGTACAAAAGCTCCACAGGCCCCAGAAGCAATGAGGTTGACAGCTGAGGTGTCCACCTTCTCCTTGGGAGCATCATCCGCCCACTTCCTTCCTGAGGAGAACTCACCGGATGCATAGAGCTCCTTGGCCCGCTCATGAGCTGTGCGTTTTCTCTAAAATATGGATAACATATTGACCACAGATTGACAGATGTCTGTAGGTTTTTTACTGCAGATAGCTGATATATCTGCACGTAACATTTAAATGTGATGAAAAATATTATAACTAGTATGGACAATTTCGTTGTGAGTCAAATGGCATTTAACAGGGAGTCTAACTGGCATGCGTGTGGATAAGAGAGGCAAAGTCAGCAGGGAAACACCAGACAGAAGTTTAAAACCACAACAGCGTCAACTTATACATGCGAAATGCTAGCAATCTATAAAGCCCCGTTTCACAGGTATGATCGTATTAACATCCAGCCCGAGGGCACAATGGCATCTCAGGCCAAAAGGAAAACACTTTTTGGGAGGCGATTAAGGCCAAGCATGGGGTGCCACCAGGAAATTATGTCCCTGGCCATTGCCATTTAATTTTGTAGCATTACATTCTACTGCTTAGACAGTAAAGTCAGCAGAAGACTGGGCAGCATCAACAGTGCTTCTTCTTGCTTCTGCCTTAGAGAGGCAGTCTGCAATTTTGGCCACTGGGTGTACAAGGGATGCTATATAGCCAAAAAGGGTCCCAAAAAATTGAATCCTTCATGAAGTATTCCTGCTCTTTTTCACAATTTGTTTCACATGACATCTATGCCTGATAAATGCAAATGTTTTCGACAAACTTACGTAGAACAGTTCAGGATTAAACTTACAAGTAACCCAAATTCTAACAAACATAAATTGTAATTTAACCACTAAGCTAAAAAATTTCTGGCTGGCTATAACTGCCTATAAGCCTTTTGGAGACCCCTCTTTGCGGGGACCTGATTCTTACACACACTCTACGTACCCTGAGGTCTGACATCAGCTTCTTGTCCAGCGTTTGCTCTAGAAAGTGAGGACTGACCTGCAACATGTTACCCTAAGGATGAGAGGAGAAGATAAGGTGATGTCTATCAGGAAAGTGTAATGTAAAAGAAGTGTGTGTGTGTGTATGTGTGTGTGAGAGTGTGTGAGAGTGTGTGAGTGAGTGTGTGTGTGTGTGTGTGAGTGTGTGTGTGAGTGTGTGTGTGAGTGTGTGTGTGTGTGTGTGTACACTCACAAGTGTTTTGGCTGCCTGTACTCTGACTACCCAGGATCCATCAGAGACCATGTGACTGATCTTCCCAAATGAGTCGTCGACCAGACGGACTTGCTCATTGGACGACGGAATGGGTACAATGCTGATTGGATAGATGACACATTAACTTACTGATCACACAGCTGTATAACATCTCTCCTATTATTGTTTTCAGTCAGTCAGACACAGTTTACCCACGATGCATGAATAAAAATGGTGCTCTCAAACACACTGTCCGCGCTCGCTCACCTCTCTGGATAAAGCTGACTTAGGACCCAGACCATCTGAACAGCGGCAGAACGTACTTGCTCATAGTCGTCACACAGCAGCCGACAGGCCTACACAAACACACAATATGAGAGAAATGCTCAAGGATGGTGGTTAGGGAGATGTCTTCATTTGTCACATTGTGATGTACCTGTTATATGGAGGTAAAGAACTGTTACTGGCCTCCTACATCAATGGGAGATCATAAGTGTGAGCTAAATGCCTTGGCCAATGATGTACATTTAACTTGGAATGGAAAGAGAAATTAGGATACTTAAACCATAAGCTAAATGTCTATTGCAAAAGGTCAAGATTCATACAACACCAGAAAAGTGATAGAGAGACGTTGTGAAATGTGCTTCTCTGTCAAAAGCCTAAACTCAGACAGATGTACTCTTTTATTAGTCTACCAACAACATACCATTGAAATAGGCCTCTATTGAAAATAGGAATAGATATGCTATGTGGCATGTTACCCAGCTGTTAGGCTCTAAATGATTATCCACACTTTATTGTGCCAAGCCACTCGTGTTCAGAAATTGATAGCACCGATTATGTTTAGCCAATTTCTCTACTAACGATTAGACCTGTCAAACATAGTTGATTTTATGGTATGTCTTAACCACCTGGAGGCTTACCTGGTCATATATGGTCTGTTGTATCTTTAGTCCCCTTTCATGCAGTTGCAGCTGAAACAAAGAGCAAAACACATAATAATCTATAAATCCTTCAATACAGACCTAGAGTAGACACATGTCTGTAGTCCACATAGATGTCCTGTAGTATGCATCCTGTCCACTGAACTTTCATCTGTCCAGACTATCAGAAGTGAATTTAGCCTCTCAAAATCTGCTCAATAGATTGAATTGCTTGAGGCACACATTCTAAGGGATTGTATTTATTGGGAGTCACCAAGAGTAAGGTCATACCATGGCTTTGATGGCCCCTGTGCGTACCCTGGGGTCCTGGTCAGCAAAGTAGTCACTGATGATGCTCTGCACATCTCGCACACACACAACCCCCGAAACCCCTGGAAGGAGAAGAGGTGTCACTAAGTCTGTGCTACTGCATACCCACAAACACCTCTCATAGACATGGTGGGGGAATTAAAAAATATATAATTATTTAACCTTTCTTAATACAGGAAATCAAGCAGAGACTATACACTATTTGAATATGAGTCCTGTTTTACTGCAATATAAAAGTTTCAGCAATGTTTGTTTTTGAATACAGCTTGTTATCTGACCCGTTTGCAAGGTTCAGGGTAGTAATTTAAAAATCATCCAATCCTGGATTTTGTGACCTAAAAATAGCATGTATTTTATCTTATTTGCATTCAGCACAACTAAATCTAAGTGAATTTTGTAGGACTTGGAAGATGAGGAAATACTACAAGAGAGGGAGAATCCGTCCACAGTATTGTTGTCAGCATAAATGAAAAATGACAGTAAAGATATCAGGAAGAGGCAATACAATTATTACAAGGATTTGAAAATATTATTTACAACTAATGTAGTTACTGTCGTAGTACTATGCTCAAATCTAAAACAAGAATGATATGTTGAAAATGCAACTTTCAAATATACAGTGGAACTGTATGTTCACCAAGAACTCCAGGACTTTTGAAGAAGTGAATATTCTAGTTCAATTATGTAAATAAATTTAAATGAAAATTCAAGTAAGCATTCACACCGGGAACCAATCCCTGTCCTTCTTTGTTTAGGGGCGTGTCTGCATTGCCCAGGCAACCCAGCAGCTGCAGGCATTTATTCCTCACACCGAAATACGTGTCTGACAGGTGCTGAAAGAGAGGGCAGGGGAGTTAGAGAATGATTGTAAGCGAGACAGATATTGAAGAAAGGAAGGAATTCAAAGAATTTAACTTGCCAGCAAAGTCTGTGTGTTTTACCTTGCAGGCCACTTCTATCAGTCTTTGTCTTACAGCGGGGCTTTCTGGAAGCTGGGTGCCGATGACCAACAGAGTGTCCAGCAGCTGCGCTAACACCTGGTGTGACTCTGAAAAGACACAGGACACAAACAGTAAAGAAAACAGAAAGATATTAATTAGGTCAGACAAAATATGGGACAGTAATTTACTAAGTGTATGTATCAAAAGGGTAGCTTACTCTCTGTGGTGAATGTGTTTAGTGTGTCGTCTAGGATACTCTCAGGGTTAAAATTCTGGGTCTTAGAGAGTAGGCCTATTAGAGAGGCAATCTTCAACCGTACTGAGTTATCCTGCTCCTACAGGCAGACAGACAGACAAAGTTATATGGCATGATACTCTAGCAGGGAAAACCAAGAGTGAATGAATGAAGGCAGGAAAGAGAGAATAAAAGGACATAAGTAGGAGGAGGGTGTCATAAAAGAAGGAGACATGACTGCTTTTCCTTGTTCCAGGAGGGTAGGAAATAAAGGATGGGAAGAGAAGAGGGAGGAAGCAGAGTGTGGAAGAGATTTAGAAGCACCTCAGGTCCACCTTACCTTGTAGTAGTGTTCCAGCAGTATGCGCACCACCCCCTCTACACTCTCTGCCTCCACTGAGCTGCGGGCGAAGGACAGCAGATACTGCAGGGCATCAGTAGGGTTGGAGGCCTTGCACAAGTCAATGTGCAGCGCTGCAGACTTACTGGGCTTGGTCAAGCGGAGCTTCTTAGCTGGAACTTCCTCTTGAGGGAGCTGATTATCAATGGATGAAAAAGATCAACATATGAAAGGGATTACATTTTCATTTTAAGAGACATTTGATAAGTTTGCCTGATTTCAGTACTGTAATTGTGTTAACAAAAGTTAGAACAAGTTAGAAAATTTTGACTATAGAAATGTAGTCACCAATGGTCATTTACATTTTTGTAATTTAGCAGAAGCTCTTATCCAGAGAGAATTACAGTACGTACAGGAACAACCCCCTGACGCAAGTTAAGGTAAAGTGCCTTGCACAAGGACACACGACTTTTGACAATCAATAATCGAACCGGCAACCTTCTGACTACAATGACGACTCATTAACCACTGAGTCGACATTATACATTTTTTATTTAAATCCCCGTGAACTTTAACCAGCAAGAAACTTTTAAAAAATGTATTACATAGCTACTGTAGATATTCAGAGGATGTATGTTAATTTGTGTTCTTTAGCTCATGTAGCTAAGTCAAATAATGTCAATATAGACAAAGTCAGCATAACGTTAGCAAGCTTGCTATATTGAAAATGTAAAAAATGATTGAATGATTGATTGTGAGTATTTCAAATTTTCCGCCCTTATTATGCGTTTACCTACTTGGACAACTTTTGAAAATTCCTCGTAAACTCGCTTTTTTAGATGTGCTGCCATTTCCAAATTAAGTAACGTTATCGTTAGCTATTTAGCTAACTAGCTGGTGTATTTTTTCTGCTGAAAGCGCCTATCGTCATTAAGGGTCGACGGAAGTCACAAATGTGGGTATAAATCCACTTCCGGTTTGACGCAAATTCCTTTCCTGTCAGCGGCCTTCGGCAAGATGGCGGTGCAAATCTCAAAAAAGAGGAAGGTTAGTTCATATTTGTCATAAAATGTTATTCTTATATATTTGTTTATGGCAAATGGGAATGTCATCTGTTAGCAGCATAACTATGGAACACAATTTTGTGTTGATCAGTGTTTTTGACCCCGCTTCTAAAGAGGATTGCCCCAGATTGCAGCTACCCACTACACAAGGATCGTGCACTCCTCTTCTGAAAATGCCACGGGGTGCATGTAATGTCCTAGTAAACATAGGCGAAGTATATTTAGAAATTTCTAGTGGGATGAAATTGTAATTCACTTAAGGCTTTTCTTATCAGTTTCTGTATACATTTCTGGGCCCAAACCTACAACCGGAATCTGTTGATTTGGCTAAGTAGTTCACATTAACTGGCTAGTTCATTAGCAGATTTCTAGGTGATTGCAAGGAGTTAACATTCGCCCCGAATCTTAACGTCAAATAAGAATGTCAACTTTGTGTTCCAAATTAGTTCGTCGCAGACGGAATCTTCAAAGCCGAGCTGAACGAGTTCCTGACTCGTGAACTTGCGGAGGATGGGTACTCAGGTGTGGAGGTACGCGTGACCCCGACCAGGACCGAGATTATCATCCTGGCCACAAGGTAATTCTTTCTTGTTGATAGTTGATGCTCATACTTAATTGTTAGGGTCATTTTTAAGAATCGTATTTATGATGTACTGACTTAGTTGTTCGCTAGAACTGTTAAATTGCTAGAAGCTGGTACCTGGTCTCTTGGTTTGATTCCAACATGTACAGTACACAAGGGATTAACATTAATGCACTCACTATTGTAAATTCCTTTAGATTGTCTGCTAGATTACTTTAACTTCAGTGTTGATATGGTGACGAGTAAAATGGGACTGTACTCCAGACCAGTGTGTCTCTTCTGGAGTACTGAAGTGGTGGATTTTGGTTCTTGGTCAAGTGTGGTGTTAAGTGTGTGACTTGAGTTTGGTTTTAGTCAGACTGGTGACTTGTAGATAACTGCACATTGGGGCACATTTGACTCAAGCTGTCTTTTTGTCATTTCAGGACCCAGAATGTTCTGGGAGAGAAGGGGCGTCGCATAAGGGAGCTGACTGCTGTGGTTCAGAAGAGGTTTGGATTCCCGGAGGGCAGCGTCGAGGTGAACACATGCAGTAAAACATTAGAACAAGACTTTCAGATGTTCAGGATGTTACAATATGATCCACAACAGGGCATAAAATTAACAACTGCCATATGTGGGCGGCTTCTGTCATTAGCAGGTGTCATATTTAATTAACCCACCAAGCTGGTTGGTAATAACACAGGGCTGCGTGAGTGCATGTTTCTTACTTGCCTTTTTAGGACGGAAATACTCTTACTACAAATGTAGTATATGAAAGTTATGAACTATAGAGTTCAGGAAAACAATTACATTGATGTTTTCAAGATAGGTCTGATGTTTAGTAGTAGTATGGATGATACAGTCAGATTAACGGGCAGAGTGGCAGCAACATTGGGCGTATTGTAGCCTACCACAATATCGAAGAATGTCTGATAGTTTAATTTTAACATTTGGTGGTTATAAAATGTTACTTTGATTTTCAACTGCAACTGTTAGAAAATATGTCTGATATATGCCAATATATTCTATTCGGAGCGAGTGGTAGAAATGATCCCCAACTAATTTCCTCTCTTACCAGCATAATTTACAGCCCTTAGAATGCCAGCTAAATACACAGGATGTCTTCTAACTGTAGCAATATACAGCATACAGGAAAGCTTGGTTTAATTTGGAGTGACGAGACCAAAACAGAGCTTTATGGTCACAACCTTGAGTGCTATGTTTAGAGATGTGTCAACAAGGCCTATAAAGAATAGAATACCACTGTGAAGCATGGTGGTGTCTCATTGATGTTTTGGCAATTTGTGAGCTCTAAAGGCACTGGGCACCTTGTAAAAATTAATATGAAGGTGAATGCAGCATATTATTGGAAAATACTGGCAGACAATTTGCATTTGTCTGCAAGAAAGCTGCGCATGGACTGTTCTTGGACTTTCCAGCATGACAAAGACCCTAACTACAAGGCCAATATGACCCTCCAGTGGTTATAGCAGAAAAATGTATAGGTTCTGGAGTAGCCATCAGTCTCAAACATGCGGTTTATGCAAGACGAACAAAGATTTTGCAAGGAGCACTGCAAACTTTGTATTTGTATAATTGGGAGGGGGAGGTTGTTGGCTGAAACAATTCTAATAGTGTAGCAATTTTCATTCTACCGGCTACAGTGGCTGGTAAAGCAGAACAATAATTTTATAAGCTGATCCACACAGAGTAGACATTTTGGCTGTTAAAATACATTTCACTACTTGTTAAAATAAAAACACATTGGCTAGTCTACTGACACAATTATAATTTCTAAAGAGATCAGATCTAATGCAGAAAAAAAATGTATATCCAAAAAATGTATTGGTATACCTGAAAGAATGTTTCCTGTGTTACTAGTTAAGTGTTTTCTGCCAATGCAATAGAATCTATGACCAAAAGGCTCTTAAGTAGAAGCAGTTTTCCTTCAGTGATGATACGATGACGAATCGGAATGGGACAGTCTGTCTCTGGGGTTACTGGGTCAGGGTCACGTTCTGTGTTTCTGGGTTCAGTGCTCCAGAGCAGCGTCTCTTCAGTTGAAGACATCGAGGCATTTGTCTGAGAAGGGCTCAGTCTGATACAGGAAATGTGTGTGTTCAGACACTTTAGATTCTGGTTAGTTTTACAGGTTGCTTTATATTTTTTCGGTGGCTAGTTAAAGGTTGACTGGTAATGCATGCTGACTGGTAGTTTGCATTACTAATTTCAGTAACCAAAAATGGTAGGTATACATTTTGTGCAGTTGGTTTTGCAGTGATCACATTGCTGCAGCAGGAAGGTCACCTGTGCAAGAATATGTGTTCATTTAATTTTTTTGCAAATCTCATTTCATTGTAATAATGGCTTATGTTAACCTTTGTGCGTCTCGACCTGGATTAGTAGAAGGGTAACCTGTGTCCACTCCTCTGTCTTCAGCTGTATGCTGAGAAAGTGGCGACCCGCGGTCTGTGCGCCATCGCTCAGGCTGAGTCTCTGCGCTACAAGCTGCTCGGAGGCCTGGCGGTGCGTCGGTAAGCCTGACCTATGAATGTTTGCTTCTAGATACAGACCTACAATCAGTTATGAATTATCCCTGAAAGCTACAGTTGTCGATTCATTATGCCAAATTGTAGGTTTCTTGAGAAGCCCATGGTTGTCTTAGAATGCTAAAGTAATGTGGCTCAAACTACAGTAAGCAGAATATGCCTCTGCTGTTTAACATTTTAGGGAGATGGTTTCAGTCCACAAAGCAGCATGCAGTCAGCAGTTCAAACATCATAGAAATAGAATGGATAGAAAAGCCATTGAACTGCTTGCTGTGGTCATTTGATTAGTACACAACAAAATGGCGATTGTTAGTTGTCATGGTGACAACATGCAAATCGTTTAATGCGGAAGTAGGCCTCTAGATCTTTGCAATGGAATGGTACATATAAAATGGCTGCCGCTCTGACCATTCTGCTATGTTGTTTTGAATTGGAATGGCCTTTCTATCCATTCCATTTCTATGTCAAACATGAAGTCTCCACATTTTTGGGGAACTGCTGAGGGGTTCGGTCAGAGGAAGTTAACCACTCTCAACTCCATATTATGATACAATGTCAAATGTTTTCCTTCAGTGATGATACGATGACGAGTCGGAACGGGACACAGTCTGTCTCTGGGGTCACTGGGTCAGGGTCACGTTCTGTGTTTCTGGGTTCAGTGCTCCAGAGCAGCGTGTCTCTTCAGTTGAAGACATCGAGGCATTTGTCTGAGAAGGTCCAGGAAAATTGCTGTTAATGTGGGGATGTCTTTATCTTCAACCCCACCACTTAATGCTGTGTTCTCTCTCCTTGCTCTTGCTCACTATCCTCCAACTCTCCTGTCCTGTCTTTTTTCTTCTCTCCCAGGGCTTGCTATGGTGTGCTGAGGTTCATCATGGAGAGTGGTGCTAGGGGGTGTGAAGTGGTTGTTTCTGGGAAGCTGAGGGGTCAGAGGGCCAAGTCAATGAAGTTTGTTGATGGCTTGATGATCCACAGTGGAGACCCAGTCAACTACTATGTTGACACCGCTGTACGCCATGTCCTGCTTAGACAGGGTGAGTCCTGAATCAACCCAGATACCCTACTCCCAGATACGAGTGTCTTTCCTTCAGTGATGAGACGATGACGAGTCGGAACGGGACACAGTCTGTCTCTGGGGTAACTGGGTCAGGGTCACGTTCTGTGTTTCTGGGTTTAGTGCTCCAGAGCAGCATGTCTCTTCAGTTGAAGACATCGAGGCATTTGTCTGAGAAGGGCTTCCAATTACACTTGTCCAGTCTTATGATAAACATCTATTTTCGCACAGGCTAAACCTCACATACGCTACGTCTATCCTACACATACCCTCCAAACAGATTAACCGTTCGGAAAAGACAGGTTGTAAACACTGACATGTTTTTGTTGCAGGTGTGCTGGGCATCAAGGTGAAGATCATGTTACCATGGGACCCCAGCGGCAAGATCGGTCCTAAGAAGCCTCTGCCTGACCACGTGAGCATTGTGGAGCCCAAAGACGAGAACATCCCGTCAACCCCTGTGTCAGAGCAGAAAGGAGCCAAGCCAGAAGCCCCAGCAGCTATGCCACAGACGCCTGTACCCGCTGCACAGTAGACAGGTATTATACTTTTGCAAGTTGTACCAGACTAATGTGACAACCTTAGAGTGGACATACAGTGTACATCTGAACCAAACTTTAACCAGGTTGCCTCTTATCACCAAGTATTTTAAAAAAAACCTGGTCGTTTTTTTTAAAATAATTACATTATACAAGTGTAAAGTGTAAAAAGGGCTTGTGGTAGTAAGATGCTGAAGTTTACATTTAGGGACACTTTTCTATTTCGTAAGCCTCTTCAGTGATGATACGATGACGAGTCGGAATGGGACACAGTCTGTCTCTGGGGTTACTGGGTCAGGGTCACGTTCTGTGTTTCTGGGTTCAGTGCTCCAGAGCAGCGTGTCTCTTCAGTTGAAGACATCGAGGCATTTGTCTGAGAAGAGTTTCCTGACATTCAAATATCTTTACCACATACATGGTCATTCAGTCATAGTGACTAGTTAATCAATACATATTCAGGTTGAAGTGGTTTTAATATGTGCTATTTTAATATGTTGTTTCTTCTCTAGGTGTCAAACATTTTCAGATTAATACTGGACTCTGGGATTTTTCTGTACAAAGAAAATAAAATGTAAAAAAACTTTCATGATCTCATCCTTTCTGTGTAAATGTAACATTTTCCACTTACCGATCTCAACTCACAATTAAAAGATTAATGGTGTGAGTTTAAAAAAATTTAATCTTCAATTTAAAGGTGTATAGGGGGAGACACTTCCTCGGAAAACAAGTTATTTCCACTTCAGCCTGTTTTCGTGTTAAATGTGGGCAGAGGCGTCATGCCCATTGAAATGTGGGCACGGGCCCCCTCAGATTTTTGAGCCAAGTGGATTTTCCTTTTAATATCTGTTTTTTTGGAGACATGTTTCCGGGTGCTGTGCACACTGTGCCCTCTTAAAAAAAAAATAGGTGCATGACACCTCTGAATGTGGGTACATTTTCAGATGTAATCAGATTACAGTAACTGTGAATGGGTAACGAGTAACTAATAGATTACAAAAGTAACCTATGCAACCCTGTTAGTGTAGTTACAGTGATAAAAGATGGTTAATTCTGTGTGATCATTGGATTGCACAAGTTTTATGTTGAAATTCAAGCAAATGTCCAACTGTAAGTAGGTACTAAAGTACCAGGATGTCTTGTTTAGAGCAGTGATTTGTAGAATGTTAACTATCAGATGTTTAGTGTTCAAGCAAGTACTGCTGTGGGTGTGATGGTAACCCACCTAGACTCATGGGGGAGTCGTCCTTAAGGAAACTGTTCATTGATGACCCCCCAGACAGTAGATCTGCAATAGAATTCTGCAGGGTGACTCAACAACCATTGTTATAAAACAATGTATACAAAGCTAAGGGGGTTATTTGTAGAATTGTGCCAGTGAGAACTGGACACTGCTATACTTAAGTAACCAGCTTTACCTAAATTTTATGATTTTTTTTTTTTCAAATGAACAAGCGATTTAGGTCTGTCAATGACTCTCTACACTATGTACGGCCATTTACCATTTGAACAGGAATTGCAGTGAAGAAGTGACTGATTTCTACCAGTTTTACTGAAAGTGGTAGTAGTGCCATGCTCACAATTGCAAAATTCTATTTGGAAAAACCTGGTTTACATCAGACATGGAAAGAATCAGTCGTGCTGAACGGAAATCTCCCAACAGTTGAGCCAAAATCTTAGATGCTTCTGAGACTGTTAATTTTTACCAAAGGTGTTTAAAGGTGCAGAGTAGAATTTTGCATAGTGTTAAAAGACTGAAGTTTGCATTTAGTAATGACACTGCATAAGGTCATTAGCTGATGTACATAATTTTGTACTGATATTTATTTTTTTATATCAAGGAATGCAGATTTTAAATGTATTGATTAAACAATTTTCTAGACTGAAAATCTAATAAAAAAAATCTGATCAATTTCAAAAACTTTGGGACCAACATTTAGAACTGGGGAGGGGTGAACACAAACAAGTCTGTAAATAAAGTAGACCATTTTAGGTTTGGACCGTAGTCTTAAGTTCTTAGTTGAATGGCCGATCTGAAAGAGAATGGCACCCTCTTCTGGTCAGTTGGTGCCGTATGCCATCTATCACAGCCTCACAAGCAAGGCTCCAACAATTAAGAGGTTGGGGAGAAAATAGGGTAAACTATTTTTCAGTATATTTCAAAACGATTAAAATATGAAAACGGATCTTATAATAAGCTAGCAAAACAAACCAAGGGAGCAGAGGCAAGCATTATTAAATCGTTATTTTTTTATTTGTCTAATGTCAAAATTTACAATATTCCATTTATGATCTAATTTCCTGACTCTTCTGCCTAATAAATCTCCCACACCCTCACCGTATGTCTTGTGTGTTGGATTTAGACATGTCCCACAATATTATTATTCTGTAAATGATGACAAAAGACGTTGCTTCGTTCAGGCCATTCCTCAAGGACAATTTGGTGTGGAAAATGTTCATGTCACATATGCGCTGTGCGCAATAGAACCTGGGGACTAATATGACATGGTTCATCTCGCTCTTCTGGTACTACTGGAGCATGCTGGCCCCGGGGTTTCCTACCACCGACTTTAAGATAAGACATTTCCAGATTGACATCACCTATTCAATGAACAATATTTTCAGAGGTGACATCAGTTTGGTAAATGTTTCTGTCCCAGAAAAATCCGTACATCCATTATTCAGCAAGTAATTATTGTTTTGGTGTCTCCAACCACCCCTTCCTTAATTATACTTTTGTTCATGCATCCATTTGTCTTATCTATTGGGATACGTAGACACAGACCTTCCCATATCTGACAGTCAAAGCGTTCGCATTGCAACAGCCTTCGACATGTTGAGGCTATTCACCATGGACTTATAGGTAGCCTACAACTTGCTATTTTACCTGAATGATACTTAGCAATATTCCGTAAGAGGAGTCGGTATATAGATACACTTAAACTTTGCAGTTTCGTCAGATGGCCGAATTCTTGCCGTGAGTAGATATCTACTGTAAACAACAAACGCGCTAGGGGCATGAAACTACAGAGATGCCATTAGGTTATTGACATATTGACAAAAGAGCTGCACGTACTTGCTACGTTTAAAAAAACACGTATAAAGTTCAGATAAAAAGATGCCAGTTAAAATAAACTTGCCTGTGATAGAATCAGGAATTAAGTCTGCTCGTAATTTCTGTTTACAATGCTTGAAAGCGTTTTGCAAGTTGTCCGTAAAACTTCGGCCTTGACCACGCCTGCTCAGTACACACTCACTGCGCTGCCCGGAGTGTACCTAGCAAGGTGTTGACATCACACCCAACACATTTCTTACAACAGTCGAGAAGGAAAATGAGTCTTCCAGACTGCAGATCGTCCGGCAAGCAGTCGTCTCCGGGCTTAGTGGTAAGGAAGGAAGGAAGACGTATTTTTTACTGAAACAGTCATTCAGTTTTCTAGGAATGTTAGGAGGAGTTTGCAAGTGAAACTTATCAATTACCTTGAAGGACTGAAGTATACAGTTGCGTTCAGACGCCGAATGTATGTAGAGTTCGTACGTAATATAAAACTGTTGTGATTCGCTGGACTTGATTTACTGAATGGTTGAATACAACCGCTTTACATACAGTTATTTTGGCTTGGGTCCAAACCAGGAATAACAGCGACCCCTTGCTCAAACATGAACAATAGCTACAAACTATTGTGTAGTTACTAGTTACTGCTTCTATAGGTTCAGACAGTTGAACACGTAACCTGGTCCAGCTACACTGACTCTGCTGTGTAAACATGCACATACAGTCACGCATACAAACCGTGTAAATATGTTACTTTTAAAGCATCTTTCTAATTTGTATAATCCTTTTAGCATTATCGGTCGGAAACCTGCAAGTATAACTTGGTTTTGTGGTTTTCCATGTGTGTTATTTTCATGTACCAAAAAACACTACTACTGTCACATTGTTATCTTATCAAGTTCCAGTAGAAATGTCTCACCTGCAAACAAGTAATCTGTTACAAACAAAATAATAGTGATGATTATTATTAGCCTATTATAACCACAGTGCGTCCCATCCCCAAACAATCTGTTGCAAGCATGTTCACATTGCTAACTCAACCACTACGTTTTTGCCAGCACACTGAGCTGTGAGCAGTGAATCAGATTTTGATTGTGAGGATAATTGGTCATGATGTGAGACAGTGGGTGTCACTTTTTGATTAGGAGAGTTTGTATTTGGTGAGCATGTGACAGGTGAGAAGGTGTTTTGATATCCATTTGTAATACAATGGACATAATGTATGAAACCATGTCATGCACCAGTATCATGCCAAAAGAGCACACCAACATTTAATGGGGTTTAACTCTGCGCTTTGACTAGACCATTTCAATACTTAATGTTTTTTGGACACTTGTTAATGAATTTGAAATGTCTCGCAATTTTAATACATGCTTGATCTTTTGTCTGAGAAATGGCTTCCATCTTGCTGCCTGATCCCAAACTTAAACTATTCAAAGATATTTACAAAAATATTTTTTTTACCCTTTAATCAGATAGTAGAGAATCACAGGATTTTGTATGACTGAACAAACAACAACATGTATTGGGTGACGGGTGCGGTTTGCCGCAATTGATCTCTCCCAATTGGTCGTGTCCAATTCCCCAATGTCATCTTGTCACGCCAACAACTCCAAAGCAAGTGTGAGAGTCGAAGATCGAGTACATGCTTTTTCCAAGCACACTTAACCATGCTAGTCTGATTTTTATCAAACTTCTTGTTGAATACTGAAGACTATTTGGTACGTGTACTGAAGTTGCATTTTCATCGACTATACAACCATAATGTAATTCAAAGGCACCGCACTAGACTTAAACAAGGATTCGATATAGAGCTCGATGTGACCAGGTACCCCCTTCCGACTATCCACCCATTTACCCTGGGCAGCACTATGCCACACTTGAGGTGCGCTCGACCATCCCGCACCTACTGAAAAGTGCAGGGTCAGGGTGACAAATGGGTACAAAGAAAAGTTATCCCTCTACATCATGCATTCAGTTTGTTTTGTCACAAGTTTCTTGTTTGCTCTATATACTAGACCTCTGTTAGCAATTTTGTATTCCATGTTTTGCTTACAGGCCTCATGCCATCAGTAGTGTGGTAAAGGGGTGAAAGGCCCTACAAAGAAAAGGGCCCTAGAGAGGGCCTTTGAATTTCATATTGATTTATAATACCAGTGCGGCCCATGCAGGTTTTCTCAATGTGGCCCCATGGGGGTCAGTTTGGTTGGAAATGTGCTGGGGACAAAGACATTGTCGGAAGTGCATTTTCAGAAGTGCTGGGTACAGTTTCGTAGACGGAGGTTGCTAGCAGTAGCGTCTCATTGACAGAGACTGATGTGGCCCGCTATACGGGCTGAGCAGATGCTGCACAGTTTAGACCAGCTGTCTAAGTTATGTTGCTAAAAACTTCCAATATATAACCACTATCAGACCGGACCTCGCGGCCGCGAAACACTAACAGCCTACTGTGAAAAGTCCCAAATCTCGTGATTGCCACCCCGAACCGTTTTTTTTAATAAAAAAAAGTGGTGGGGACAAAATGCTTCATGACGAAATCTGGTGGGGCCGTGACTCCACTGTCCCCACTGTAATCTACGCCTATGTGTGGCCCAAAAATCCTGGAAATGCCTCTGCATGCCATACAATATTTTGTGAGGAATTTGGTAGTAGAAAATTTTTTCAAATCTGGGCCTGTAATCAAAACACATTTTAAGAATAAGCTAATCCTGATCATAGTTCAACAATCCTACTTTGTTATGCATATGTACAGGTGTATTAGCTCTCCTATTGGCTGTGCCTAGAAAGGTGTGGCTTACTCTGCTGATCAAGTAGGCACATCCTTTAGACTACACTGTTTATCACACATTTAACAGGTGGACTATTCCTTATCTTATACTGAGTCAGTCCACCCACCTGAGATAAATTCCTTGAAATGCACCCTGCTGACTGACTGACACATCTTCATGCAAACTTCATTGCATGATATAATATCTTGATATATTTATTTCAATGTTTGTGCTTCATTCATCTGCAGTGATAGACAAGTAAACAAAAGGTAATGTGGCGATTACTCCATTTGTAATAATTTAAAGCTGTGTCGCTAAATGTTTCTAACTTCAAATTGTTTCTATCCTAACCCTGACTTTTGTGTTAATCTGTCCCTCCCTCTCCCTTACCTCCTAACTAAATCCCGGTCTCTAGAGTTGTCCTGTAGTTCAACTGAACGTTGGAGGTCATGTGTTCACCACAACTCTGTCTACGCTGCGTAAATACCCAGACTCCTTGCTGGCCTCCATGTTCAGCAGTGGTCAGAAACCCAAGCTAACCACTGACTCCAAGGGGCGGTATTTCATTGACCGCAATGGCACACACTTTGGTGCCATTCTACAGTTCCTTCGTAACCAGTGCCTGCCCACAGAAAATATATTGGAGGTTTGTAACAAACCCATCTAGAACTAACGTTAAAACCCAGAACCACTATGCATTGATACTACTTTCACTGAGGTCAGTTGCCTGCAGTAGTTCCAACTTGTCACAGTTTGAAAGGTGAATGTTTCACATTGGTGTGTGTGTGTGTGTGTGTGTGTGTCTAACAGGTGTACCAGGAGGCACTCCACTATGACATTAAAGCCCTAGTTAAGCCGCTTCAGGACTCTGCCCAGGTGTTTGGTGAAACAGTTGGGCGACAACAGTTCATCGCTAGGGTGCCCAACTACCAGGAGAACCTGGAGGTACAATGGCTGTAATCAATTAACTGTGGCCTGGAAGGATCCAGTATTTTGAACTGATATAAATATCCTGTAGCCTGGGGTGATCCAATATTTTAAATTGATATCAATATCCTGTGGCCAGGGTTGATCCAGTATTTTAAACTGATATCAATATCCTGTGGCCAGAGAGGATCCAGTATTTTAAACTGATTGCAATATCCTGTGGACAGGGGTGATCCAGCATTTTAAACTGATATCAATATCCTGTAGCCAGAGAGGATCCAGTATTTTAAACTGATATCAATATCCTGTAGCCTAAGGTGATCCAGTTGTTTTTAAGGTGGCTCTCAATATAATGTATTGTACATGCCTCTGCTGTGAAAATGGGTATTAATCTGACCTGCTGCTCTGGCACTTTCTCTCCTCTCATCTAATTCTCTTTACCCTGTCCAGTAAACACAAGAAACTAGTTGGACCATTCCTTTAAAAAAATACACTCACCGGCCACTTCATCGGGTACACCTTGCTTGTACCTGGTTGGACTCTCTTTTGACTTCAGAACTGCCTAAATATTTAATGGCATAGATTCAACAAGGTGCTGGAAACATTTCTCAGAGATTTTGGTCCATTTGACATTATTGCATCATGCAGTTGCTGCATATATGTCTGCTGCACATCCATGATGAGAATCTCCCTTTTCGCCACATCCCAAAGGTGCTCGATTGGATTGTGTTAGGAATAATTCTATACAAGAATATTATAAAATAGTTGAGGATGTTCTAGCAATAGAAGTAAGGTCATCTCAAACTCTGAGGCCTCTTGTTTGTTATTGTAAGTGCTAGTCTATACAATGGTTTACAGTGTGGAAGCAACTGAGCGAAGTCACCACGTTGTCAAGGCTATCTTTGCTGCGTGTGCCTATAGACCGCTGTTAGGGCTCATAGCTCTTTTACTGATATATATTCTGGGGTACTACCATAGTCTGTGTTCACACCACTCTGGCTCTTGCAGGTCAGTGTGACAGACGATAAGGAGAAAGACCTGGTCATGCTTAGACAAGGGGTTTGCGCGATGATGCCAGAAAGTTCTAGAGAACCCACTGAAGACAACAAGCCAAAGAAGCGGTCCCAGAAAATAAGGCCAAGCAGATAGGGACATTGCAAAGAGTAGGGGTTTTCAGTATGATGCTCTAACATGCTCGAATGTCTCATCTATTTGATGCTCAAGGACATGGTCCTTGATTAAATAGAAAGAGCAAGGGATGTTTATTGATTGGCGACAATCAGAGCAACTAACTAATGACACCAACCTATTGTGAAACTTGCCCCCACATTGGAATGACAAACTGTTGTCCAACTCAATAACTCATTACTTGACCAAGGGTCACTTCACTGGCAAATTTGTGCCCTCAAAAATTTCGATCTGGTGACTGTGAAGGCCATTTGAGTACAGTAAACTCATTCTCATACTTAACAAACCCATTTGAGATGATACTGGAAGTAGCCATTAGATGGGTACACTATGGCCATAAAGGGATGGAGATGGTCAGGGACAATACTGAGGTGGGTTGTCATTCAAATGATGCACAGTTGGTATTAAGTGGCCTAAAGTGTGCCAAGAAAATACACCCCAGACCATTACACCACCACCAGTCTGATCCATTGATACAAGGCAGAATGGATCCATGCTTTCATTTTGTATACAGCAAATTCTAACCCTGCTGTTGCCTTCCTATCAGCTTAAAACATCTGGCCATTCTCCTCTGAACTTTGCCATCAACATGGCCTTTTTGTAGAGCAGCCACTCACTGGATATTTTCTCTTTTTTCTGACCATTATCTGTAAACCCTAGAGATGGTTGTGTGGGGAAAAAAGTAGAACTTTCTGAAATGCTCAAACCAGCCCATCTGGCACCAACAACCATACCACATCAAATTCACATCACCTTTCTTCCCCATTCTGATGCTTGGTTTGGAATTCAGCAGATCATCTTGACCATGTTTACATGCCTAAATGCATTGACTTGCTGCCACGTGATTAGCTGATTTAGATATTTGCGTTAACGAGCAGTTTAACAGGTGTGTCTAAGGAAGTGGCAGGTGCGTGTACCGTATATTGTCCCTGTCAAACAGCTGATATCAATATCCATTCCTATCCCTACAATGTCCTTGTCATGTACATATATCAATGATAAATCATCTTTCAATTATGACTGCTGTTACTATGGCTACCAGGTGTTGGTGCGAGTGGCCCGAGCAGAAGCCATCGCTGCCCGTCACTCTGCTGTCATCGTGTCCGTTCTAAGGTCAGAGGAGGACCTAGGTCGCTATGACAATGCCATTAACAACCTGCAGGACCAGGAAGTGGTGCGGTTTGGACCTTGGAAGGTAAGTACTGCTGATGGGGGTTGTGTGTCCCTGGGTTAGTTTATAAATATGACTTAAATGACCGGCTTTTGTACATGCATTTTTCTGTGTGTGTGTGTGTGTGTGTGTGTGTGTGTGTGTGTGTGTGTGTATGCTGGTATGTGTATTGTGCGTTTTAGGCTCCTGCCACTGCCATTGACCTGTTGGACTGCATCAAGATCGATGTGGAGGCCAGGGGATACAAAGTGAGATACGAGCCTCACAGCTCAGACAGAGGCTTTCTGTTCAAGAACAACGATGAATTCCTTTACAAGTTCATCTTCACTTGGTGGTAACGGATATAATACAGTAGCTACTGGATGTTGTGTGAACCGTCTTTGGCTTGGGTCAGTTGCACACTTACTGATTCAGAGACGTGAGTTTTAAAAGATCCAGACCCAGATTATGAACCTTTATGCTAAGTAAAAATAACTTTTGAAAGCCTATTTATATTTTTTTGAGATGTGAAATGGTATATTCATGAATAATTGTGTTGCATGTTTCTGTATGTAGAATAACCAATCATCATTTTCAACAACATTTCTAAGAAAATATTTAAGCATAACAACTCGGCAAATTTAGAAATATTGTAAGAAAATCTTTTTAATACAATGTATTATTCAAGAAACGGCAGTGGGAATGCCTTTATACAGTATGTACAAATAATAATAGAATACCCATGATATTATATAGTATAGGTGGAGTTGCATGATAGGTGTTTTGTGGCCTCTCACTTTGTATCTGCAAAGCATTAAGTAATTAACATACAGCTTAATTAACATAAAGGTCACATGCAAGTTAACATTCATGTTCCTTTCTAATAAATACTAATGTGACAGAATATATTGATGCTGTTTGAGAAATAAAAATGATCTTGCTCTTACCCATAACCATCTCATGATTATTAAAAAAATATATAGTTCAGACTGTTGATTCAAATATGATTTATTTGCGAAGTGTGGAAAGATGCTGGAACTTGCGAACACTGGCATGAAAGTCGCAGATTATTTAAAATACCTCACGCTTCTAGACTTGGTCTGTTCTGATATATACTAAGCTCACCTACCGGAAGCATTAGGAACAACGGGCTTAAAACGGTCTGGGCCGTAAAACTGCCTGGGTCGTATATCTACCGGCTCCGGGTCTGCAGCTTCCCCCTTCTCGATAAAGCGCCATGGTGCAAAAGACGCAAAAATCAAGTTACACGTGATTTACACAACAATAACAATGAAGAATAAAAAAATATTGCAACAAATGTCTGAATTAAAGCGGTAGAATAATTGGTACGTAAAGTGTACATTTCCCTATTGAAGCTTGGCATCCATGGGCTTCAATGAGGCTGCTTTGAACAGTTATTTTCAGTGCTTCGAAACTAGACTGTCATTGGAAAAATGTGTTTGTCTCGCCCACGGATGCTCAGTGTCTCTGGGTGTCAGTGGCAGTTCTACATTGAATTACACCCCGGGCGAGACCCCCTTTGAGCGCACCCCCCCACTTGTTCCTCTGTGAACCAGCTCAGTCTGAATCCTATCAGTCAGATCATGTGAGGGCCAGGTAGCAGGGTCGGTTGACAGAGGCTCATTCTCAACAGTGAGGCTCAGTTGGGTTCCAGCCCAGGCATTTCTATCAGACAGCATATTGGCACATTACTCAAAGCACATAGCAGTCGAACCACTTTTTGCTACGTGAGCTGAACTGTAAGCAAATTGTTTTGATTTTAGTTTACATCACCAGCTGTAAGTCTTGCTCTTTGATCTGCATGAATGACCACTAAACCTCTTGCCATGGGAGATTCCAAGTCACAGTTCAGCTCACGTAGCATAGAGTTTGTGGTTCATGCAGCGGAGAAATGGAAGGAGAGGTGGCCGAAGGAAGGGCAGGTTTTTGTGGCAACCAGTGATATAAATACCTGCTTGAATGCAGGTTGAGAGTGGGTGATGCTCTGAAGATTAATGAGCTTAGGTAAGGTGGGGTTTTGTAAATGAGATGATACCAGTGACCGGGTGTGTAACGAGGGAAATCCGACTAGTGCATAGAGGTTGCAGTGATGGGTGTTTTATGGAGCACTGTTGACAAAATGGATGGTGCTGTGGTATACTAACAGTACTGTTACATCAAATTTTCTAAGGAGAGGGTTTGAGGGAGATCTGTAAATGACATCACCGAAGTCTAGTATTGGAAGGATGGTCATTTTCACAAGGGCATATTTGGCAGGAAGAGGGAAGGAGGACTTGTTTTTGAATAGAATGCTGATCCTAGATTGAATTTTGGAGTGGAGCTGGTTAATGTGGGTCTATAAGGAGAGTGAAGTGTCTAACAAGACCCGTAGGTATTTGTACTCTACATACATGTCTATGTATTCTAATTCCGACCCGTCCAGAATGGTGATGCTTTTTTGGCAAGCAGGTGCAGTGTGTGATCAGTTGAAGAGCATGCATTTTTTTTTACTACCATTTAATAGCAATTGGAGGCCACAGAAGTTGTGTTGTATGTCATCAAAGCTCTTTTGGAGGTTTTTTAATACAATGTCTAACGTCGGGCCAGATGTATAGAGAATGGTGTCATCTGCATAGAGGTGGATCAAATTTTCACCTGCAGCAAGAGCGACATCATTGATATATACAGAAAATAGTTGGCCTGAGAATCAAACCAAGGCATCCCATTGAGACAGAAAGAGGTTTTGACAGCAGGCCCTCCCTCCGACGTAATACACTGAAATCTATCTGAGAAATAATTTGTGAACCAGACGAGGCAGTGGTTTGAGAAACTCAGGTTCTTTAATCTGACAAGGAGGATGTTGTGCTTGACAGAGTTTAAGGCCTTGGCAATTATGATGTCGTTTAGGACCTTGTATGTGGCTGAGGTGCACCCACGACCGGCTCGGAAACAAGACTGCTTATCAGAGAGGCTGTGGTGGGATTAAAAATGGTTGATAATCTGTTTATTGACCAGGCTTTCGAAGACCTTAGAGAGGCAGGGCAGGATGTAGATAGGTCTTTAGCAGTTTGGGTCTAAAGTGTCTCCCCCTTTGAATAGGGGGATTACTGCAGCAGCCTTCCAGTCTTTAGGTATCTCAGATGAAGCAAAAGAGAGGTTGAACAGGCTAGTAATGGGGGTAGCAATATTTACTGAAGACAGTTTTAGAACAAAAGGATCCAGATTGTCTAGTCCATCTGATTTGTAGGGGTCAAGATTTTGCAGCTCCCTCAGAACATCAGGGGCCTCATGTATAAACGTTGCGTACGCACGAAAAGCTTGCGTACGCTGGATTTCACGCGCACAGTCTGATGTATAAAAATGTACTTGACGTGAGAATTTGCGGGCCGTCACTGAAACTTTTGAGCAGACGTGGGAATGTGCGGGCCGTCCGCAAAGTCTTGTCTGGCTCTGTAACGTGGCAAATTCTAACTGTATCACTCAGGAAATGCCACCCTCTGTATATGGTTAATATTGCACACAGGACAGATTACTTACCACAGATGAAATATATCCTCGCTGTGCTGTGCAACTACAAGATTGGCATGGGAAAATGAAATTGTCTCTGTGAGCCTGACTCTGGCTCATCCATAACGCACAGGAGGAATGAAGCACCGATCCACCTCCCAAGGATGAAACGCAGTAACAGGTTGTCAAAATCACTCACATGTGATGCTCAATTGATCCCATGGGTTATTTGTAAATAAGTGATCAAGGTCTGTGAAATTCGGTGTAGCCTATAAAAGGACCCTTAAAAAATGATGCTATACTTGATGCGCAATGGCTGCTCCGGCCAGGGTTCGAAATACAAGGCGTCCCGCCTTATATATAAAAATATATCTGGGAGAAGATTCATAACCGACTTTGGGACGTTTACGGGACGATGGTCAGTAGGTAAAACATAACTTGCATACAAAACTGGTTACTAACGTATAGCCTAGTTTAAACACAAGGCTGATGAAGCAGTCCATAATTAATCGAAATATAAAAAATAACATGACAAGCGCAGCAATATTTTCACGATCCACATCAGGAGAACACCAATATGAGATTGATAATCTCCCAACGAGCCGCATTATCATATTTGCACCTGACGCGAACAGATATTGTAGTAGGTATGTAAGCGATTAATATTTAGCATAGTGGTAAAATATATAAAGAGGGAAGATCTAGTTGCAAAATATGACTGTGACTTCAGCAGTTTTGAAAATGGAACACAAAATAAATGTAGTCTTAATGCAGGTTTGGCATGTCAGGACGTTTAAAAAAATAATTTGCAATGAACGGATACTATAGGTTAGCAGGCGAGATGCTATCGCATTTCAATTGTCAGTAGCTCTAGAGAAAATGGTTGTATGATCTTCTTGACCAGGGATTAATACATACTATCTAAAATGTGAAAAATTGTTTTAGCACGAGATTTTTGCATTTGTGGAAAAAAGTTAAGCTGCGAGCCCTGCATCTGCATATTCATTTATGGGTGGAGGCAAGGAGGGGTCAGTGGCTTGTTCACGTGCGGTCAATCTCACGTTGATTGTGATTTATAAAGGAAAGGTGCGCAGGACCTGGCGTACGACCGGTTTTATACATGTGAATTTTTCTGTGTGTAGGTACTTTTCCAGTTTTGGCCGTACGCCATCTTCTGGTAGGTAAGCTGCGCAATCTTTTATACATGAGGCCCCAGCTGTCTGAATTTGGGTGAAGGAGAAACTTGTAGGGCTAGGGCAAGATGCTGAGGTAGGTGCAGGGTTGTTGGTCAGGGTGGGGGTTGCCAGATGGAAAGCATGGCCCGCCAAAGCAAAAATGCTTATTGAAATTTTCAACTATAGTGGGCTTATCAGTGGTGACAGTGTTTTCTAACATTAAAGCCATGGGCAGCTGGGCAGATGTGTTCTTGTTCTCCATTTACTTTACTGTATCCCAGAATGTTTTAGAGTTAGTGCTATAGGAAGCAAATTTTTGTTTGAAAAAACTAGCCTTAGCGTTCCTGACTGCTTCTGTGTACCGTTTCCTCATTTCCTTGAAGAGTTGCAGGTTGCAGGGATTGTTTTTATGCTGGCTGAGAGCAGTTAGTTCTGGAGTGAACCAAGGGCTGTACCTACTCTTAATTCGAAACTTCTTGAAAGGGGCGTGCTTATTTAGGATAGAAAGGCATTCTTAAAGAAAGACCAAGCATCCTCTACTGATGGAATAAAGTTGATATCCTTTTAGGAAACCTGGGCCAGATCAATCAGAAAGGCCTGTTCGCAGAAATTATTTAAGCAGCATTTAACAGTAATGATGGCATGCTTTTAACCACAGATCCATTACGGACACAGGCAATGAGGCAGTGCTCACTGAGGTCCTGGATGAAGAGAGTGGAGGTGTAGTTAGAGGGCATGTTAGTTAGGGCAATATCTATTGGGGTGCCCTTTTTTTGCAGATCTTCAGTTGTATCTGGTAGTAGGTTCATTGATAATTTATGTGAGATAGAGGGTATCAAGTTTGTATAATAATTTGGTTGAGGGATTAAGCATGTCCCAGTTTATGTCACCTAACAGTAATAACTCAGAATACAAATGGAGAGCAATCTATTCACACAGGGTGGCTAGGGCACAACTGGGAGCTGAAGGAGGTCTTAAAGGCAGCTACACTGAGAATTATTTCTAGTAAAGTAGATTTTTTTAAAGTAATAGCTCAAACTGTTTGGGCACAGAACTGAATAGGATAATCGAGCACTGCAGTCTCTCTCTACAATACAGATAGTATAAAAATAGTCCTGATGGTAAATAATGTAGTTAGGGATTGATACTTCTGAATTTTTGGTTAACTTCCTAAGCCAGGATTCAGACACGGCTAAGATATCATGGTTAGCTGAATGTGCAAGAACAGTGAATAGATTAATAGATACATTTTAGGAAGTAGGCTTTGATGTTAACATGCATGAACCCAAGGTTTTTATGGTTACAGAAGTCTGCATAACAGAGCACCTGTGTGGTGGGGACTGCATTATGGGCTACTGGGCCAGGGTTTGGCTCTAAATCTCCTGAGGGGAAAAGTAAGAGCAGTATATTTACAGCTGCCCTCTATGTATCTCTGTTTTTCTCCCTGAGAGTATCTGCTGGTGTTTGATTGACGCTTCTCCATGGAAATTGTCTGTGTTCCATTTGTATTTTTTGTGTACTAGTTTGCTTTTTAGTTGTTTTTGTCCTTGTTGTCTCTGCCCTCTGGCTAACTGGGTGTGAAGTTGGATTATAGTTGGACGATACATACCTGGAATATTTATTAATTTATACGCTAACTTGCATACAGCTAGCTTGTATCTCGGTGTGGCCTGTGAGGTGTGTAGATGAACTCCATTGCTGGTTACCTTCACCTGGATAATTCACTAAACTGGAAACATCTATTACCTGATGGACCTTTCTGCACCTTCCTTTGGATTATATCACACTGGATTTCAGCTGCAACAAGTTCTATAAAAAAATCTACATTTCTACCTACCTCCAAACAACAATCTGCTAATTGATTCCAAATCAGTATCACCTTAGCTTTCGTTCTGGCAACCTGATCTCCACTGGTTTGCCATGCCCTGGGCCCCAGCTGTCAATTTACACTGAGTAAGTCTCCACTCACTCTTTGTTTATACTATGCTGGCAAGGGTTGTGCTTCTGCAGAGTTTAAACAGCTAGGCTGTGGTGCTGGTTAGCATGGCTAGGCTGGTCTGTCCTGGGTGTGGAGTATACCCAGCTCTTATATTTGATGTTTAGAATTTGTGAGGGAGATTGGAGTCTCACCCTCAGTTTCAATGGGCATGACACCTGTGGTGACCAGTGAGATCTACCTGCGCAGGCTTGAAACCACTGGATTTTGTGACAATTATGTAATTCCCCTACGTTTAAACATAGCTAAATTGTATGCAGCTCTTTGAACAGATGTGGGATGGTGAGGGGCGCTCATGTGGTTCATCCAACCACATGTTGACGAGCCAGTGGATTCTTTTTGCACTGCTCATCCAAGCTGGAAGCCTTTAGGTAGTTACTGTACGGGTTTAATTATGCTCAGCAGCCATACTTCCTTCATTGAATTTACAAGTGCCCAATCTGCAAATAGGCGTTTCCTGGAGCACGACGTGGCAAGGTATGTAAATCGACTTATCGATCCCAAATACCGGGCAGCGCTATACCAATTTGTGCTGCCTCATGATGGAGGCCCAAGCAAAGTTCGAGATGCCATAGTCAGACAGGAATGATTTCTGGGGGAAGATTCAATTCCTAATCATGACAAAGAAGATCAATCAAAATTATTTTATAAGCCTTTTTAACAACAGCAGTTGTCACAAAGTGCTTTGACAGATACATGGCCTAAAACCCCCAAGAGCAAGCAACAACATGTGATGCACAGTGGCTAGGAAAAACTCCCTAGTAGGTGGAACCTAGGAAGAAACCTAGAGAGAGACTCAAGGGAGTGGCAAGTCCTCTTCTGGCCGTAGGGTGGGGGATCTAAAAGTACACAGCTCATTGTATTAAGTTTTACATCGTTTTTCAGTGTTCAATTATCGTAATAAAACGAGATGGGAGTGGATGGGCTGTGACCACAGTGTTTGTGTAGCATCAACACCAATTGATGGTCTTGGGCACAGACCAAGGGGTGTGCTCTGGAGATGTCCAGCTGGAGTCACCAGGTGGAAACATGATTACCAACAGCAGTGACGGGTGCACCAGCTCAGCGAGGTGGGCACAAGACGGAGACTGGAAAGAGTCAGGCCCCATGGTCCTGAAGCAGGTTCCAAGGTTTTGGGTCCTCCTAGGATCACATGACATTTGAAACACTAGAGTGGGCGTAACTTAGGTCTAGTACCTCGGTACAACTCCGACCCTAAAAAGTAGATAAACTGCCTCTCATCCCCCGTCACATCAATGAAACTTAAGTCGGGACTGAGAAAAGACAGAATGACCCTAATCCCCCAGCACATACAATATTGCAGCGTACCATCTGGGGACTGAGACCAGCAGGACTGGAGTCGTGGTCCTGCACAAAGAACCTCATGCAAGAGCAAACAGGCATGATTCAGACCCACCCACATTGCCAAGACCACACCACCAAAGGGACACCAACAGACCGCAACTATCTGGAAGGGGTTAAAGTATAGTCCACACAGTGTACTCCGATCCCATACCCCAGTGTGCAGCATTGTAGTGGATTTTTAGATGTTTACAGGACTGATTATAGCGGATTCCACAGCTGTCTAAGGACTGGCATTCTCTCACTCTATTGAGGACTTCCTGAGTGAGACCTGGACTGCAAGGAAGGGGTTTTAAACCCCCCACTAGATGATAAAATTTAACATTATACTGTACATCATGATATGTAATTTGGTGCATGCTGGATCGTCCTGTAAGGTGAGTTTTGGTTTTATTTAGTGCTGTCAGTTAAACGCACTATTAACATCTTTTTTTTATCGCGAGATTAACAGTCTTTTTAGCCTAGCAAACTTTGTAGTTTTATTCACATGCTGTTGCAACAACTAGTACGTTAGAAATACTACAACACCAGACCGGATCTAGCTAGACCGGTAACAAAACAACAGGCACCACCGCACAAACTTTTTTGAGCTTGCGAGCTGGCCAAAGAGTAGTAGTAGGCTACGTTACGTTTTGAGTGGATGGCGAGCGCGAGACGCCAAAACGGATGCCGATAAAATTCTGAATGGAAAGTTTTAAAAAGTTGCTAAATGGTTCCATTGACAAGACCAAAGTGATCTGTGTGTTTGGTCGTTGTGAACTGAGCTATCATTGCAGCATGTCCTGTCTGAAATATCACTAGATGGCCAAGCACACAGCTGATGCGAATTCTCCGGCCCTTGTCAAAGCCAGGTGACAATGGATGACTTTTTAAATAAAAAACATTTGCACAAAGCCAATCCACTTCTCCATGTAGATAATGCATTAAAATGAAAAAAAATGGGACAAAATGAAATCAAGGGACATTTACAACAGTTAATTTAGACATTTAGAACAAATGTGATTAAAAATTTTAATCGTTTGACAGCACTAGTTTTATAACATGTAAGGTTATATGATTTCTACACAGAGCAACTAGGAGAGACAAATACTAGCTTTCCACTGTGAAGGATATTTAAATGTTATAACTCAGTTGTTTTGTTACAGCCAGGATATCGCTGCCAAGTCGACACATAATCTAATCATGTTCATGTGTTCCGTTTGTTCCAAGCCGATTCAACTGATCTTAATTTCGTATGTAGCGGGAGATATGGGGGTGTCACCTCTTCGTAGGAGATTAATTGCTTTTTTGATAGTTAACTTATTTTAGTTCTCTTTAGCAAGGCTTCTGGGCCATGTTTAGTGCACGCCATAGAAAATATGTTCGAATAAATGTTGGATTAATAGACTGAACCATATAGGACATGCTTAGATCGTAGATCATACTTTGGAGTTTTGACAACATGTAACTCTTGGTATTGTAATTGTGTAATTCTTTGTCCGGGTTAAAGCGTTGTACTTTGATGCCCTTTATCTGGAATTAAATGTTATTCACTTTACTAAGTTCTGTCTGAGACATTCTAAGTCATTTCCCAGTAAATCTTTGGTGGAGATATTCAAAGGGAACGTAAGCTATATTGTTATGGCCTGCTCGTTATGGCCTGTTATGGCGCCTGTGTGTTTGGCCTGCCGTCTGTTGCTCTCCTGGCTTGTACTCTGTTCGCTAACCTTGTCTGTCTCCTGCGCCACACGTCTGGTCTACGCCCGACAAACTCTACTTGACATCCGCCTCTCTGCTGTGGACTCATTTACTAACTCCCAATCCTTCGACGTGGACTGTCCCTGCTTCAAATCTCACGAGCCTC
>JACXGM010003844.1:0-29401 GCA_016801145.1 Umbra pygmaea
GGGGGAGAGAGGGGGAGAGAGAGAAACGGTAAGTAGACAAATCAGCTGGGGTCAAAAGAGATTTGACTGAAAGGAAAAGTGGCTGAGCAGATTCAGCAGCAGGGATAGACAGAAACGTGTGAGACAGCAGAGTGTTACACATCCCTTCTCATTTCACACTGCAATTATACCAAGTTGCTGAGAACACCATGCTTTGATTTTGCTAATGCATCTTTAAAGAAATTTTGCAAACAAGCATGAAAACTGTACAGATGTTTATATTATATTCTTTAAGTGCCCATTTTGTGGTGTAATTGGATATTAAATCATTCGTGTCAAGACAGGAAAGCGTTTTCATGCAGTCAGAGATAGCATCACATTGTACAAAGTATTCCAAACCTGTTTGATTCTCATATTTTTGTTCAGCCTTTTAGGGCCAGTTGAAATGTAGTAATGCAGATGATTACTCTATTGTCTTTTAAAGGGACAAGATGAAAAGTTAACTTACACGTGTGGTCTAGTTATACTGTGGGTACATATTGATCTCCCATCTCCAAGTGGGGAAAATGATGATTCCCAGCTCTTTCTCTTACCCAGTTTTTGGGTGGAGGTAGCTGGACCCAGGCTACCAGACATTGTATCTCATGCGTCAGCTATAGGCGAATGGCATGTGCCTGCGTTAAAGTCTGAATTTCTTTGTGATGTGACTTTATAAAGCTTGCATATTTTACACAGTGTTTACAAAGACTTACGTGATACAATAACAATTAAAAAGTATGTGTATTATTCAACTTTTGATTTCAGAGAAAAGTAAAGTAATAATAGACCAAGTTAACGTCCTCCATGTCGACGTATAAACTCAGAACTGTGTGCTTTTCATTCAATTATTAATCTCTGGCTGTCTATTCCTGACTGCATTTAGCAGCACACAACCAAAGGACCTGGTGTTGTAGTTATATACATATGAAGTGAGGCCCGGGGGCTTGTTTGAGGATGTACCATAAGTTTCACCGTACGTGAACCAAACAAGGTGCTAACTGTGCTGTGAAACAAATGCAAGAAAATGGGGTCGATATTGAATCAAGGGGGCTAGGCCGATCCATGTAGATATCACTGATTCCAACTCTTCAAAATAAAGTAACTGTTCTTCTCAGTAGCAAATGTGTTTGTAACTATCATGTGCCTTAACCTTTTCCATGGTAGATTAGATAACAATGTGTTTTATATAACTCTATCCCTCCTCATCCCTGTCTGTTAACTGCCCTTCCCTTACCCTGGCTCATCTTTGTTCACACTCATTCACTCACTGTCCTCTGTGTAGCTAGACTGTTGGTGGGTTTTTGCCTTGTATCACATTGTATTATAAACTTTTAAAAAGATAGACACATTAAAAATAATTTGATTTCATAGAAGAGTAAGTTGTTAATGCTTTCGTAGCTATCAGAGCGATGCCACAGTGACAGAATGTATTATATTAATTTTACTAATACCCACGCTTGTTCAAATAACGGAAAAAATACTGATTTGTAGAGTATCACTTTGGTGTGTTTTCAATAAACCATGCCTGGAAACAACATTGTCTGAGTTTTTTTTGCTTGTTTGATTTTCCAGAAGAGCACGAAGATAGGTTGATTGGAAAGTACATTCATCAGATGAAGGACCACCGTGATAATAAAAGATATGAATAAAATCACTGTAAAAAATAAAGACAATATCTACTCAATAAAAATTAAGGCAACAGATTACAAGCAATTTCATTAATTAAATGTAATTTAAGTTCGTTATTTACCCATAATAGTTAATTGAAATAATTATTTAAATTTAATTAATAAAATTGCTTGTAATCTGTTGCCTTAATTTTATTGAGTAGGTATGGTGTATCATTTTTTACAGTGTAGGTATCTATCAAATATGTATATACTGTAGTAGTAATATTGATAATATTTATGGTTTGTAATGTCAGTATATATTTAATCATCAGGCTAGTTTAGGTTTCTCAATTGCGTAACTCATTAGTCTAGTTTAGGATTCACAAATGTTATGTAGAGTGATCAACACTCGTGCATCTAAACACTGATGACTTCAGTTTCCTCCCGCAACATTAATGAAGCACTTAAAAACTTGTACCTTGCTGGTGTCGTTGGAATACTGACGTGGGACTGTATTTTGAAGCACAAGGGCTCAGCGTGGTCAGTGTCAGGGACATGCATCACCAGGCTGCCCTATGCTTCCGCACTACAGCTAATGCTAATATAACTTAAGTAGCTGCTGAAAACGGCTACCCAACTCCTCTTCCCGGTAAATGCTATAATTTCCATCCGCTGATGATGATGGCGACACATTTTATTTATGATGGTAGAAAATGTGGTAGCGCAATTTGATAGTCTGTAATGCGTCTACAGATTGACTATCCATAACATGTTTCGTGAAGACTAATCATGAACCTCAACTTGTAGCCCTTCTCCGTTTTTTATTTATTTTTGTTGTTATGGACTCTTACGTCTAATTTAACCATAATTCAAATTCCAAAAACAAAACATCCTAGAGATTTAAATGATTTTAGATCTGGTACTCTCACATCACTTATGATGAAAAGTCATTTTAAAATTTGAGGGCTCCTTAGTTGAAGACAAACTAGACCCCCTGCAGTTTCCCTATCAAGCTGGTGAAGGGGTACCCTGGAAATACAGAGTTCTTGCGAGAGCACAATTTGAATTTGCTCAGCGAGTCACTGGCATTCAGTAATGATGCTCATTAACTATGCCCTTGTCGCCGAGCTGCACCAATCACATCGGTGTATCTGATAATAGGCAGGCCAGAGGCGAGCTAAACAGATGACGACAGCGCTGCGACGTCGAAAGTCATTAGTAAACTACGGATGAATACCAGTTGTTTGAAACTGCTTTGGCCTCTACAATAACGAGATAGACTTGGCTTTTTATCTAAAAGAGGAACAGAAGATGGCGCTCGAATCGATCCTTTGCAAAAAGGACGTTTTTGCTGTCTTGCCAACCGGATACGGCAAGAGTTTAATCTACCAGGCTATCAGGCTTAGCGAAAACCCACTGGTGATTGGTCATAGTGTTATCCAATTGCGTGCAGTGAGATTTTCAAATGCATGCTTGGTGCCGCCCCTCGAGTTGGTCCATTTTCATTACTCGATGCCAGACCCTTAATCTTTCGGGTTTGGGTCTGGCTTTCCAGGCTAGTAAAGTGGTGGATGATGTGAAATGTTTTTTTTTTGGATAGGGTATACAAGCACTTTCAGGAAACAAAATCCCATGTGAGACTTATATTTGCCAACTTCTCATCTGCTTTTAACAAGATGCAACCGCACATTTTAATTGATTAACTTATTTTAAATTAGTGGATAAGCTCCTACTTTTGCTTTAAAACTTTTTAACAGAGAGGAAACAGCAGGTTTTAGTTAATGGAGCCATGTCAAATATTATGATTTCTAACACGGTCTCCCTCCAGGGGTGTGTTCTCTCTCCCCTCCTTTTTATTCTATACACAGACAGCTGCAAGTCTGATAAAGAGGGTAGCTACTGAATCTGGTGAAATTTTTAGATGATAGCGCTCTTGTCTCTCCTTCAGGGTTCAGAGTCAGACCATGCCAGTGCCTTACCTACTTTTGTGAATTGGTGTGATGAAATCTTAATTGACCTTAATGTGTCAAAAACAAATGAGCTTATTATTGATTTTAGAAGAAAATAACAATGTACTTTAAGCAAGCTCCATTCATGGTAAGGATGTTGAGACTGTTGAAACTTACAAACATTGGGAACCGTGTTTGAGTCTAAGTTAAGGTTTGGTGCAAACACAGATTCTGTTGCTAAATGTGGTTGACAGAGAATTATTGAGAAAGTTAAAATATTTTAATGTGTGTAAGAAAAATGTACGTATGTTTTAGCAGGTCTTCAAACATTCCCATCTATTTGCTGATTTGATGGTCTGTGTGTGAAGGACAGGAATAGCCTGAATTGCATTGTGAAAGTCTGCTCCAAAATAATGTGTTCAGCAGAGAGACTTGTGTTCTACTTGGGAAAAGCATGTGGTCCAAAAAGCCAAACAAATTGTCCATGTTTTGTCCACACAGTTCACATTAATGCCCTCAGGCCGGCACTTAAGGGCGCCACCCAGGAAAACCAATCGCTATTCAAAGTCCTTCATTCCGTCTGCTATCAGACTTTAAAAAATTGACAAGTCTCTTGGAATGAGCATGTTGTTTTATTATCCTGAGTTGTGTACTCTTTGTATTTTATTCAGCCGCGGTCGGTGGATCTTAATTGGGAAGGACGGGCTCTGGGAAGGACGGGCTCGTATTACGCTCAGGACCGGAGTGAATGGAAAGGTGCGCAACGCATAAAACCCAGTGTGCAAAACAAAAAAACACTGGTTTTTGGGCGTTGCGCACCATTCCATTCACTCCGGTCCCGAGCGTAATACGAGCCCGTCCTCCCCAATTAAGATACACCGACCGCGGCTGTCATTTGTCAGAGGAACTTATTTATTTGTTGTTGTTCTTGCCTTGAACTAAGCCAAATACACTTGCTGCCCATCCCCGTGCATTGTCTCTGACATTCTCCAGTGTTGTTTATGTTTATGCAAAATATTTTGGGTCTGTTGACTGTTGGAAACCGAATTGCCTATTTGGGATAAATAAAGTTGTTTAGATTTGATGTGAAAGTGACACGTTTTATTTATGACGGTAGAAAATGTGTCAACACTTTTTTAATCTCTCTCAAGGGCCTGGGCCGACTGTGTGTGCCGTACCTCTCTGTCTCCCTTTACCTGTCTGACTGTAGTGATGGGCGATTCATGAACGAACGAATCTTTTGAAATACCGGTACGTACGATTCATACTGGATCGTTCGTTTCGTTCTTTTTCGCGCATGCGCATTGCTTCAATGATCCAGTACATTGCTAGGAGTCGCTACTGGTACCTGAATCGTTCATATCGTTCTTTTTGGCGCAGGCACATTATTATTCAGTACGGTTTCGTACTTGGATTTGCACATGCTTGCTCATGTAGATTGAGAGACCGAAGCCCCACAAATTGTACTTAAACTAGGCCGACCAAATGTTACTAATTTGACAAATGAGCCTTTATCATAGTTTACATGGATCTGTTCATCCTATTATAGGATTCTGTACAAAATAAACATTTTAAGCTTTATGTTAATTGTTATTCTTAAGACACTACACTCATCCGTATTACTGATGGCCACTGCACCTTAATTGCTTGTTTAGCCGACTACGGTAGGCTGTTAAATTTTGCCTATGCTCAAATGAACACACTGTTAAAAATATAAAATAATATAATATCCCAGCCTGCGGGATGGAAGTGAACACACGACAGCTACATTTATGTTATTGCCTCAAATGTTCTGCCACACATACGAGATTACTTCATTATCTTAAATGTTTTTGGATTTGCCCAGGTCCATTACTTCTATGATCCAGTATTTGGTTAATTCATTCCGTTCTTTCCTTTTTTACGAACGCTTTATTTATATGATCCGCAGTGACAGTGAATACTGGTTCTTTTCGTTCATTTCGATCTCCGCATGCGCAAAATGAATCAAATTATTCGTTAATTTGAATGAACGAGATGCAAAAATACGAGCATTGGATACGAATCAATAAACATTATCGAACTTCCTATCACTATCATGGATAATCACTATCTGACTGGCTTTTGCTTCCTCATGTCAATAAAAAATAAATAATAAAAAATAAATAAATAATAAATAAAATAAATAATAAATAATAAAATATAATAATACCGCCCCGCCCCCCACAAAACAATATATACATATAAATTAAATGATCTACTTGCAATACTCTACATCCGTGTGTTTAGCAATGCTTGAACTCGTTGCGACAGTGAATGTTTCGATCAGTGACAATATACAGGATTCTATGTAGAATCAGTCAGGCAGATATCCAGACAGCCATGAAGGTCCTTTTGTAATGAAAACATGGCAGCCTTCTGTAGAGGTAGATACCGGTGGAAACGCACAAACTGCAGTCAATTTGTCACTAGAAACTTGACGGGTAGGTGGTTGAAAGTGCTTTGTTTCCATAGTACATGCTTGGTAGTGCTACAAATCACGAGAAAAAAACAGCGTTTTCTTGATAGAATGGCTGGCAGAAGTAACTAAGCCTGTATCTGTCACTGTGTCAAACAAACTCGCACTCATTTCCTTATCAGTAATAAGAGAAGCTATTAGCTTGATTGACACTCAATGTAAAATATGTTTGGTTTCTAGATGAGTAGATTCATGCATGTATTGTAGCTGTTAATTTTCCAACACTTGAGTTGCAAGTCATTTTGTTTGTTGCAGGGACTTTTGAATATCATCTTGTCGTTATTGGTGGTGGCTCTGGGGGTCTGGCGTGTTCCAAAGAAGGTGAGTGCCTTGATCAGTTATTACAGTTGCTGCTTGTTTTTTATTATAAAACAGTCATGTGGAAGTTGGCCTTCAATCATTGACTTAAGAAACACACTTTTTTAGTAGTCGTCTTTTAAATTTGGTGAATAATATCATTGTGGAGCGTGTCTAACAGCAACGCAAAAGACGCAGGGAAGGAAGGGCGTATAAGAGATTTGATTGGTAGCCCACAAGGCCACAATTTAAACCGTCCGCGAATTGGGCGAAAGATTCTTGGAACGAGAGAACCCCCTCCTGTTTCCAAGACGAAATACGGACTCTATTTTCTTTGAGGGTTGACCAGATTTAAATGTATTTTGTTTTCAGCTGCCCAACTAGGACAGAAAGTTGCTGTGTTAGATTATGTGGAGCCATCAGTTAAAGGTAAGAGAAAGTTATACTGACTGTCATTATAATCAGTTTACCTCAAACTGTAAAGCATTTCTTCTGCAAGAGCCATTAAATTGTATGTTGTGACCAATCTGCATGAATACTGATTACATCATGAGAAGTCTGAATGTTGAATAAACCATAATTTGAAAGTACTTTACCTGTTGTCTGCTGGTTTTATTCAAATGTAGGAGGTCCCAATACAATTATACCAATGGGTGGCAATAGGTTATTTCTGGTTCTGTTGTTTTAATTACCAATATGTATTTTTAACCAATGGCATACTGATACAATCCTGAGAAACTGCTCGCTGATTGTAAGGGAATTGAGTTGCAGTAAACTAATTGTTTACTTATTCGTATCACATCAGGAGTTTGAAATTACAGACTTGCAATTCCAGCCAAGAGAGCAATATACAGGCCAGTACCCCACACTTATTACTAGGCTGCTACTTTGCTCTAATAGTTGCCAAATGGAACTGGCCAAATGGAAAAAAAATAGGCCTGACAACTGGTAAAGTGCATTTAATTATTTTCAACCTTCTGGGTTTAGAGAAGTGTGTTGTCAGGCAACATGTTTCAGATTGATTATCCATGGCACAAATGTCATAGATTGATATTAAGACAACCCTTCCAGGTACTAAGTGGGGCATTGGTGGCACATGTGTGAATGTGGGCTGTATTCCCAAGAAGCTCATGCACCAGGCCGCTCTGCTGGGCACAGCTTTAAACGACGCCCAGAAGTACGGCTGGGAAATCCATGGGCCCATCTCCCACAACTGGTAAATCTGATTGTGATTTTTATTTTTAGTGTGCACGTTGAGAACATTTTCTCATTTGAAATGGTGACCTGGCTAAGATAAAAGCACAAAGGTTCAAGATGATGTGGTTACACATGAATTACACAAGAACAATAAATACAAAAATACAGGGTGTGGATCTACAGTGTGAATTATGTAAATGTATGTACAGTTAGTGCAACTGAAGTCTGAATTAGAGAGGTAGATTGAACAGGTATGTAAATTGGCATGGAATAAACTAAACAATGGAATTATTTACACAAGCATAAATGTGCAAATGGATATTGTGCAAGTGAAAAACACACAGTATCTCACAAGTGAATACACCCCTCACATTTTTGTAAATATATGATTATAACTTTTCATGTGACAACACTGAAGAAATGACTCTTTGCTATATTGTAAAATACTGAGTGTAACGCTTGTATAACAGTGTAAATTAGCTGTCTCCTCAAAATAACACACAGCCAGTGAGGTCTAAACCGCTGGCAACAAAAGTGAGTACACACCTAAATGAAATTGGGCCCAATTAGCCATTTTCCCTCCCTGGTGTCATGTCACTCAGTGTTACAAGATCTCAGGTGTGAATGGGGAGCAAGTGTGTTAAATTTGGTGTAATCGCTCTTACACTCCCTCATACTGGTCACTGGAAGTTGAACATGGCACCTCATGGCAAAGAACTCTCTTATGAGCTGAAAAAAAAGAATTGTTGCTCTACATAAAGATGGCCTAGGCTATAAGAAGATTGCTAAGACCCTGAAACTGAGCTCCAGCACAGTGGCAAAGACCATACAGCGGTTTAACATGACAGGTTTCACTCAGAACAGGCCTTGCCATGGTGGACCAAAGAAGTTGAGTGCCTGTGCTCAGCGTCATATCCAGAGGTTGTTTTTGGGAAATAGACGTATGAGTGCTTCCAGCATTGCTACAGAGGTTGAAGGGGTGGGGGGTCAGCCTGTCAGTGGTCAGACCATATGCTGCACACTGCATCATATTGGTCTGCATGGCTGTAGTCCCAGAAGGAAGCCTCTTCTAGAGATGATGCACAAGAAATCCCTCAAACAGTTTGCTGAAGACAAGCTGACTAAGGACATGGGTTACTGGTACCATGTCCCGTGGTCTAATGAGACCAAGATTAACTTATTTGGTTCAGATGGTGTCAAGCATGTGTGGCGGCAACCGGGTGAGGAGTTCAAAGACAAGTGTGTCTTGCCTACAGTCAAGCGTGGTGGTAGGAGTGTCATGGTCTGGGCCTGCATGAGTGCTGCTGCCACTGGGGAGCTACAGTTCATTGAGGGATCTATAAATGCCAACATGAACTGTGACATACTGAAGCACAGCATGATCCCCTCCCTTCGGAGACTGGGCCGCAGGGCAATATTCCAACATGATAAAGACCCCAAACTCCAAAGACCTCCAAGACAACCACTGCCTTGCTAAAGAAGCTGAGGGTAAAGGTGATGGACTGGCCAAGCATGTCTCCAGACCTAAACCCTATTGAGTATCTGTGGGGCATCAAACGGAAGGTGGAGGAGCACAAGGTCTGTAACAGCCACCAGCTCTATGATGTCATCATGGAGGAGGACTTTACATTGTAGCAAAGTAAATTATAAATGACGTTATAATCATATATTTACAAAATGTGAGGGATGTACTCACTTTTGTGAGATACTGTATATATGATACATATATAATACTGTACAGATCAGCGCATGCAAAATGCACCATGGGGCATAACTAAGGCACTAGGTCAAGAATGAGCAGCGAAAGTGTGTGCGCATGAGAAGGGAGGGCCAATATGTGCAGTGATCAGACAGAAGCTCTGTCAATAGTGATTTAAAAGAGGTGAGGAAGAATGTGTTCATGAGCTTCAGAGTTGTTTTTGTAATTTGTTCCAATCATTCACTTCTGCGAACTGGAAAGAGTTGTGGCCAAAGGAGGTATGGGCTTGGGATGATTAGGGAGGTGTACTCGCTTGAGTGCAGGTTACGGGTGGGTGTGGCAATGATATGATGAGAGTTTAGCTACAGAGCGGTTTTAAGCAAGAGTGATTTGTAGATGAGGTGATACCAGTGGGTCAGTAGAAACCAGAGCATGTGTGCTGTTCTGATCAGGAAAACAGCTTAACTGAAGCTCAGGAACCCAATTAAAACAATTTTGTTTTAAGATTTGTTTAAAATCCAAATTCCTTGCCTGGCACATTGTGGAAAATGTTTGGGATTGGAACCAGACAGTTAAAAGAAGCAAAGAGATGTTTTTCAAGTTGGCACCAAGCTACCAATGTGTTGGTTACAATAGAAGCCATGTATAACACTGAAGTCTTATGTTTAACAGCAGAGAAAGGCAGCTCTTGAATTGGAATTGGTTGGGATGGTGCATCTTGTAAGGATCACCATGGCATGCAGACAAAAGTGTCCAAACATATTTTCAAAACTCTAAGCTGAAATGCTAGATGGTAATATCTGAAATAAAGCAAAGAAATGCCAACATTCTTGGCAGGTTAAGGTAGAAAAATTAATTTTAGGCTTGAGAAAGAGAGAGGGGGGGGGGTGAGGGAGGGGGAGAGGGAGGTCTTTCCATCTATGGTGTATAATCGGTCACTACTGTCATGTCACCATCTACTGTTAGTGTTGCAATGAGACCTGTTGTCAGCATTACATAGTTTTCATAGCTAAATTCACCTGAATTGTTGACATGAAAGATGTTATTCAAAGAATGTTCCTCACGTCATTCCGAAGCTTATTCACGTGTATTGGCTAATCTAATGACAACACTGCTCACTGAAATATTGGACACTGTCACAGTGGAAATTATCCTAGTTTTGTCTTTCACGGATGCCGGTTAGATTATGTTCTATTGTTTCTCTGGTGTTTTTTTCTAGGAGGACAATGGCAGAGGCTGTGCAGAACCACGTCAGATCCCTCAACTGGGGCCACCGCGTCCAGCTACAGGACAAGTGAGGGACACAGCCGTCATTAACTTCAGCCCCATAGATCCTCATGTAGACTTGAGTAGTGTGGCCCTGGAGTGTGCTGGCAGACATTTTTGTTATGACAACTGCCTTTCTAAATTTCTGACTACCAAATGTCTGCTGGTACACAGTTTACTGTATGGCTTCAGGGCTATCAGGTGTTTTCTTTCTGTGTGCCCAAGCTCTCATAACAGATGTTCATGATGTACAACATAGTTTAATGTTTATTTTATCCAGTTTCATGGAAAATACCTTCAAAAATCTAGGCGTTATATCTCTGCCAAACATTGCTTTCACTCTTTGCTCAGTGTCTCACCTGAGTTCTCCTTGCTTCTATTGTGTCATAATGTGTTTGTTTTGGACAGAAAGGTGAAGTATCTTAACGTGAAAGGAAGTCTGGTGGATGAGCACACCGTCAAATGTTTAAGTAAGGCAGGAAAAGAGGTAAAACTAATTCTGACTTGGAGGTAATGACATTTGAGATTTTCACTGTCTCCAATGAATTTCGTTTCAACACTGCCCTGTTAATTTCTGCGGAAGTTGACATGTCACTCCCCCTCATCTGGCAGGAGACGCTGACTGCCAAGAACATTGTGATTGCAACTGGGGGACGGCCAAAGTACCCCACACATGTAAGTATGAACCTGCCTCAGTGCCTCACCTTCCCACCCCCGCCACTGACGTGCTGACCTTGACCACCAGACAGATGGGAGTGTCTTTCATTGACGCTACCATGTGCTGATGGACTGGGGGAAACATTTATCTGGGTGGAGAGAGGCAGGGACAGCTTCCCAAATCACACCCTGTCCCGTCCCTGTTTGATGCACTGCTAGTTCACAGGAGTGTACTCTGTAGACATTAGGGTGCCACTTGGGTTGCACATGGATGTGTGGTGCCTCACAGGCCTCTCTTTGCGGTCTACCCCCATCTGTGTCTCACTGTCTGCAGATAACAAACACATCACCAAGCCTTCAGTCACTGGCTAGTGGAGCCGCTCGCTGGCCAGGAGTTGCATTGACAATTACTGTGTTTGTACTGTCCATGTTTCCAGTCAAAAACAACGTTTGCAAAATAAATTATGAATTTCAGTTACAAAGGTCTGAGTGGGATCTTACTGGGTCAGCAAAAAAAAGGTTTTATATATAGTTAAAAATGTAGTACTCAGTGAACATGTATTGGTTGGAAGACTCATGACTTCTATATGTGAATTGAAGAAGCCAGTGCAGTGTTTTCTTGTTTCGGCAGCCAGTAAAGGCTCTTCTAACTGTAGTGTTTGGTTTGGAAGACAAGACGTTACCTATTTTTTGAGGGCTCAGGTTTGGGCAGTATTGGGTCATAATTGTTTTATGTGCATTTAGCAGATGCATTTCCACAGTGACTTATAGATGTGAGTGCACAATGCTTGCATTTAAGCTGAAATATATATGTTCTTATTAACTGCATAGTTTGAATCCTCAATGCCGATTGGCTGATAGCTGTGGTGAAACTGTTTGACATCAGTTTAAGTGCTTTATATGCGTTGGAATCAAGTTAATAAAAGCAATAAGGTATCTCTGGGGTTTGTGATGTATTGCCAATATATCACGTCATTGCGCTCCGTCGTATATTGGCCATTTACCACACTGCTCTTGTGCCTTATTTAAATGTTAAAACAAAATAGGTTTAAAAATATAATGAAACAAAATCTGGTGTTTCTGTGTTTGTTTGTACATGCAGGTCCCTGGAGCGATTGAGCATGGTATCACTAGTGATGATCTCTTCTGGCTCAAGGAAACCCCTGGCAAGACGTGAGTGGATGGTGAAACAAACACCCTGCTCTGTACTTCAGAAGTTAGCTTCACCCATAGGTCAGTGAGGAGTAATGAAGGATAAAGACCAGTCAAGGACCCGTTTAATGTTCCAGAAATTTCCGTCTCCTCCTCAGCCGAGCACTCAGTCAGTGTGTCTGAGTCTTGACCTATTTTGAACACATCTCTAATCCAGTTATTTAAAATCTGTCATCGCCTGTCTAATCGCCCTCTTTGCTCTGTTTCCTCTTGGCACAAATTGGAGGTAGAATTTGTTTGTAGTGACTATAATGGAACTGTTCCACCACTATGAGCAGACATATATTATCTTGTTCACCCATTCTTCAAAATCTTTGAACTATACAGAATGAAAATAACACTATACATTTGTCCACATCCTTGGAAACAACATCTATGATTGCCCTTTTTGTCTCTACTTTAATCAAGTTCATTGTATTTTCCTGTCTGTGCTTTGCCACTAGAGGGTGATATAAACTCATAAAATAGATGATTTTTGTGATGCTCCGTCTTCTTCTCTGTATCATTTCCCTCTAAGCATTTCTCCTAAATAGTTATTGCATATTTACATAAATGTATGGGCTCTTTGAGTGACACTTTTAGTGAAACCACGATACAGTTGATATGAGTGGGTCTGTTGTGTGGCTGTCAGGTGTGATGTCCCTACTCCCTATTGGCTCTGTTCACAGGCTACCAGATGTTAGCGTTAGCAGGCCCAGGATTGAATGTATTATCTAGAATTAATCCTTACTGCTTCTGAGGAGCTCTGTGTTGAGGATCTGTTGTCATCTAGTTGTGATGTTTTGAGATGTTAGCTGTTAACTAGTTGTTGTGCTGCTGTCAGCTGTGCAGGTGGTTTAAAGATTGTTTGGGTTGACTGGCTGGAAGTGGTGCTTGGCAGCTCCTGGTGACTGATGTCTTCAGAGTGTGCACACAAGATAGGAAGTGTAGACATGAGCAGGTTTTATGTGTGCTATTATTACAGTGCATAATTTAATTCCTCTTTTTTGTATCCACTGTATTATATCCATATGTATCTGTGTCTCTTTCTGTAACACAGAGTAATACTGTAGTTCTATATTTTCCAAGAACAATTAATTCCTTCTGATGCTAACGTTCAGGTGACCAGGCTAAAAACATGCCTTTGTATTTGACACAGTAGAGAAGCAGAGGAAATGAGTGTGGGTGCTGAGGTGCAGTAACTGCCCAGCCTTAATGGTGTGTTAGGGAGTTAAAATGGCATCTCGTATCTTAGGAAGTGATACGGCCCACAGAGTTCTGCCCTCTTATGAACAGTTGTCAAAGAGCTCTTTTATTGCGGCACCATCATAGACGGTCGAGGAGGACACATGTTGTTATCTGTTGTCTAGACAGCTGAAGACCGTTTCAAGGTTAGCTGTGGACCAGTTGGGGCCACATTATATGAAATTCAGACATACTCCTACATTCAATGGAGTGTCATCGGACAGTGAACTTTAGAATATATTGATTATTTTCTTTGTTTTGGTGATGGTTTTTCATGATATTTTTTGGTCCCTTAAACATACTGTATTTACTGGACCTCTAGTTTCCAGTGAGAGTCAGCCCCTTCAGACCGAGCTGTGAGGTCAAACCAATTGTATATTTAACACCGTTAACTCCACCAACGCATTCAGACCGCCTTGTCCTTATGAAGGAGAAGTGAACGGTTGCTCAGACATTGAAATACAATAGTAGTAGAGTCCCTGCCAGGGAAAGAAGATGTCTCAGTGATGAAAGCGTGGAATCAGGCTAAAGCTGCTAGCGTAATCCCTCCCTAAGCCACCTCACAATGTTGGCTAAGTGCAGCTGTGCATTAGCTGGACAGGAGCAGCGGGTACGGGCGCTATTAGCAGTTAGCTCTAGCATGGGGGGTCCCTGGGCCAGGGTAGGAAAACCTGAGGTGTGGAGCTCTGGAAGGGGCGGGCAGAGAGGCAGAGACCCTGGCCTTCAATGCGGGTGACAGGCTGATGGGAATCACTCAGCGGGATGATGTGTGGACTGAGCCCTGAACACGGCAACACGGCACACCCCATCCGTTGGGATTAGCCTGAACGCTAGCAATTAGCTCAACTCACTACACTGAAGATCAGGGCTAGATTAGAGCTGTGATTCACTTGGCCCACACACTGAGACACGCACCACCATCCATTCACACTGTCTTTCTCATGTGCACACGCTTGCTCCCCTCCCTCTCCTCTTTTTACTGTAGAGCAATGGAGCCTTAACGTTTGAACAGCGTTTTTTAATCGCTTTTCATTTCCCTGGGTTTAGAGTAAACATTTGTGTCCAGTTCCCCAGTTTTCTCAAAATTCAAGATCATTTGAGAGAAAAAGTTTATATGTTTTGAGAGGGCATCATATTGAAAGCTGACATACATCTTCTATATACCTTCCAAGGCCTTTTGAATGAAAACATTTGAAGATTAATGCATTTCTTTTGATTTTGTTTTTCAGACTTGTGGTTGGTGCCAGCTGTATCCTTCTGACTGGCAATGCACTAGGATATGACTAATGTCTGGTGGACCGACTAAGTAAACACATGTGGTACCATCTGTCATGTTGCCATGGGATGCATGAGATAACAAGCCGTGTACGTTCTGGCGCTTAGGGCAAATCATGAATTTGCAGGTGTTGGCATATTACACACTGTGTAAAGAGATTTTACCCATAGACTCTCTTTTGTAAGAGAACTATGCTTTTTGTTCCTGTTAAAAGCTTTTTAATTTTTGACCCAGAACGTAATGTACCGGCAGACCAATTATCCAGTACTGTAGTTGTGAGAAACTAGGATGTCACTCAGTGTTACCATGGAAATTGCAGTTGAAATGTCACCCCCTTCCTCCTAGACCAATCACCACATAGTCACCTCTCAATTTACAGCCTGTCTGCCTGGTACTCAGCTGTCTGAGCTCTTTCAATGCAGATGAACATGGTTCATCTAGCAAAGTGAGTGTTTAGCATGGTTGTGTTTTCTTAACATGGTTCATCTAGCAAAGCAATTGTTTAGTGTGGTTGTGTTTTCTCAACATGGTTCCAGTATAAAGTGTTTGTGTAGTGTGGTTGTGTTTTCTCAACATAGTTCTTGTAAACAGCGATTGTGTAGTGTGGTTATGTTTTCCTCCACATGGTTCTTGTATAAAGCAGTTGTTTAGTGAGGTTGTTTCCTTAACATGGTTCCAGTATAAAGCCTTTGTGTAGTGTGGTCGTGTTTCCTTAACATGGTTCCAGTGTAAAGCCTTTGTGTAGTTTGGTTGTGTTTCCTTAACATTGTGTTGTGAAGATGTGGCCCTGGAGTGTGCTGGCTTCCTGACAGGTATTGGTCTGGACACCACAGTCATGGTGCGCAGCATTCCTCTTCGTGGATTTGACCAGGTACTGTCTTTGTACTGCACATACTTTAATTCACTACACAGTACTTCATTCATACATGCTGGTTAAACTGTAGTTAACCAGAGTTTGGTGTAGCGGTATAGGCTCTCAAGCCCTCTATCTCCCCTACTTAAAGTAACTATTTAGCCTCTGACTCCTACTGTCCTGCCAATACAATAATACAAATACGATTTATTTCTGTAAAAGTATAATTATTAGCTGTTCATGTGTTAAGCTTTTTACCTATGTATTTATACTTCTTGGTGAATTGTGTGAGCACTGCGCTGTGGATTTTACAAGTGCTCTGAAAAGAAGACTGGTGTAAATGTCCAATGCAGTGTAAAAATAATGGGGCTAAAACAATGTTTTTTTTCGAAAGTATTTACATTTAGTTTTATTATGTATGTAGGAGGGCAGGCATTTTGGTGTTCTGTTAACTGTGATTAGGACTGTGACAGGGCTGTAGATCACATGTCTTGTCTGCCTGCTGCAGCAAATGGCAGGTCTGGTGACGGACTACATGGAGGCGTATGGCACAAAGTTCTGCTGGAGGAGTGTCCCTAAGAGCGTGGCCAAGCTGAGCTCCGGGGCGCTGCAGGTCACCTGGACCGACACGCAGACTGGACAGGACAAACAAGACACCTTTGACTCTGTGCTGTGGGCAGTGGGTGAGTGTCTGACTCAAATGACTGCAGTACAGTAATAATAAATAATAATAGTAGCTACAATGTTTATTACATTATGTTTGCCACATTAAATACTATAGCTGTTGACTGGTTTGATCAGTCTTTATTTTCCAGTAGGGTTAATATTACTAATATTATTATTAATATTACTCTGCCTAATCTCTTGTTTTAGCTGTTTCAGTGTGGCTACCTTTAGGTCAGCCCCACAATGTCATTCATAAACATGATGATGTCATACATTTTATCCAATTGGATTGGTGTTTCTTTTATCTTGTTTTAGCTGTTGTAGTATCTGTAACTATAACCAACTCTGTAATATTTAATTTGAGAAGGACACTTCAAACACGGGTCCTTTTGGTTTGCAGAACAACAGTCCTTTTTAAACCTTGGGTGTGCCTGTCTTAGTACCCAGCTGGCTCATTTGGTTTCAATACTCTTCGCTATTGAGGGGTTTAAGTGAGAGTATTAAAGCTTAGATTTTTTTTAAAGTTTTAATCTTCCGTATTCTTACTGGTTAAATGTTGTAATTATCTAGTTTTCCATTCCAGCTTATTTCATATACCCTGGCTTGGCAGGGTTGCGAATAATTTAGTAAATGGTTTATAACCAGCATGTCCTGCAGGTCTCTACTGCAATAGGAGGAAGATCAGGCCTCTGTGTCACACAGTTTGATTACAAATTCGACTGCGGGATGTCTCAGTTAATCCTACAAATGTTTTGGTAAACCATCAAAAATGAGTTTTCCCTACGATTTCTGTGACTTTCACCGAACCTCCAGCAAGAGGCAACGCAAATTAGCATAGCGCTGTCTGGAATTTGTGTTAGATTAATCAGATTATCTACTTTGCCAAGTAGCTCTCCAGTGACTCCTTGTGTGCAGATCGGGCGCATGTAAATTCAATCACGGAAGTAAAGGCGCTGAACGTAGTCATCCCGTGTATGATCTGACTAAAGGCTTCTGTGTTGGATGAGCAGTTTTAAATAATCCGCAGCTCTTTGATGTGGTTAGATGAACCATGTGCGCGCACCTCGCCATCCCGCATCTGTCCAAGGAGTTGCAAAGCTGCTGACAAGGCAGGATCAGTGGTAATTGTGGAAAGAATATGGGGAAAAAATGTAAGAAAAAGAACCAGTGTTCCTAGACTCCAAAATGTTTACTGACTAATACTTACTGTGTCATTGTAATTTCACAAGATGTCCATATTAGTGTATATCCCGCATTCATGAATTAAAGTTACAGAGAGTTTCACAACCACAGTCTTCCTCCACTTCATGTTTTTTCCTCAGTTTTCCTCATTTATAATAATAATAATAATAATGCATTCAATTTATATGGCGCTTTTCTTCCAAGGAACCCAAAGCGCTTTTACACAGTGAGGGGGAAAGCCCACCTCATCCACCACCAATGTGTAGCACCCACTTGGGTGATGCACGGCAGCCATTTTGCGCCAGAACGCTCACCACACATCAGTTATCAGGTGGAGAGGTGAGTAGTTAGATATGTCAATTAGGAAGGAGGGCGATTATTAGGTGGCCATGATTGAAGTGAGGCCTGGTTGGGAATTTGGCCATGACACCGGGGTTAACACCCCTACTCTTACGATAAGTGCCATGGGATTTTTAATGACCACAGAGAGTCAGGACACCCGTTTAACGTCCCATCCGAAAGACGGCACTCTAAGCAGGGCAGAAGTCCCCGTCACCACCCTGGGGCATTGGGATTGATCTTTAGACCAGAGGGAAGAGTGCCCCCTACTGGCCCTCCAACACCACTTCCAGCAGCTGGTCTCCCATCCAGGGACTAACCAGGCCCAACCCTGCTTAGCTATAGAAGCAAACCAGCAGGGCAATACAGGGCTCTATGCTGCTGGCATAAATTATATTATATAATTTATTATATGGCATATATTTATTTATGTTTCTGGCCACGCTTTGCCGCACACACGCACCCCTAATTGAATTCAAACACACAGACTCGCCTACAAACATTATTAGCCTCTTTGTCCTTAGCCATCCACTTTTTCTTCTAGTAATCTACAATGGCCTAGGACACATTACCCCCAAATCTATTTGTTTTATTGCCATCCAGAATAGATTGCCGTGTCAGCTAACCAAGCAGTATCATACCCAACAACAAGGTAATAAAGCGTGAGTGATGGAGTCACCAGGGGAAGTGTTAATCACCCAGCCCTGCGATGAGTCCTGGTTCTGGGTTGTGAAGCAGGAGGAGGGCAGGATGCACACAGACATGGGGTCACTGTGTCCACTCCTTTGTTCTCCCGCTCTGCTCTGGGCTTTCCTGGCGGTCGTGCCAACTCTGCGGAAACAGGCGGCCCAGCCACAGCACGTTGTCCGCCCCTCAGCATCTGTCACTGCGCAGCCAGCCCCGTCTGTCTGCGTCCCAGCCCACCCCTCACCCCCCCTGGGCCTCGCTCTCCATCACACCGTGTCATTCCTTTCATTCCGCCAACCATTACAATGGAGGGAACTTCCGCCTGGAGAGGAGGACGACTTTTTTTTTAGTTGAGATGTTCCCGAAGTCTACGCATTTCCGAAAATCTGAATTTATACCACTGTGTCCCAATAGTGTGTGACTGTACGCAGATGCGGGCACGTGTGTCTAAAGCCTGTGCGTGTCATAGAGACCAGGATGTTAGGACCTTCAGGGAGACATTAGCTCTTCCCTCCCTGATACAACGTCTGTCCTCTGACTGGAACTCAACACCCAGACCTTGAGATGCATTATGGGAAATTAGAGAACAATATTTGCATTGAGTTGTATTTTTTTGGTGGAGGGACTTCAGGAATTCCTGGTATCTCCTGTGCTGCACTTGTACTTTGTGGGGTTAAAGGATTTCCTGCTTTGTCCATGTGGTGGTAGGTTGTGTGTTTGAATCCCTCTTTTCATCACTACAGTACATTAAGTACATTACAGTTGTGTCTGGTCTGTACCGAGGGGGTCTTATCCGCATCCTCTCTTTTGAAGTCTGTCTGTCTGAAAGGGAGTTATGAGTGGGCCTCTCTGCACTTCCTACTTCCCTGATGTGGCCTTTACCCTATAGGTCAGAGTGACTATGTCTGCCCTCAGCGGGGCTGTAAACCACTGTTGGTTGGTTCTCGTTCTCCAACCTTTTGCTCAGAGTGCACTTGCTTACTTCCTGTCACGGATTAACACAATGGTGGAAACTCCCTCTATCCAGTGATTACATGTGAATTGATGAATGATTTTGATTCAGCGATGGTTAGTGTTCAAGTCCACTTCGGGAGCTGCTCTTAGGGACGGATGCCAGGCTGCTGATGGAGGTGGTGTTGTATCCAGCCCTGTTGGTGTTGCTAGGTTACTTTCTTGTCTTCAAAATCCCATCCTTCCTCTGAGCCGCACCCTACACCAGGTGGCCAATCGCAGATGTGGAGACCAGATCTCTCCTCTGAGTGAACAACATTACTATTCTTCTGTTACCACAAGCTGTTTTCACATCTGATGTTGCGAGGAACTCCAGAGGTCCGTGTGGTACATATATGACCAATAGAACTGGAACGACTATTTGAAGCCACTCTCTGAGCATGTGCAGTGAATCAAATGTACTTTTTACATCAGTGCTTTAACAGACACCCAGCCTAGAACCCCAAAAAGCAAGCAACAATGCAAAATTGAAGCACAGTGGCAAGAATAAACTTCTCAGTATTTTCTCCCAGAAAGAAACCTACAGAAGATCCAGACTCTGTGGGGTGGCCATTCCTTTTCCAACTATGCCAGGAGTAAAGTTTGAGTGTATGTCCAATTAAGGGCAAATTGTTTATCGGTACACGTGCAGAAATCAACACAATCATATCTCATGTTTGCTTCAAGCCTTTTCTTTTGAAGCGGAAAAATAATTTATAAAAAAGTCTTTCAGACTATTGTCTATGTTTAATTGATTAAGCTGATAGTTGGTCTTCAAGTCGTGCCAGAGAGCTTGTTGTGGCTAATTAGCCGGTGGCTCTTGAGATTTCCTCAGTGTTCCACGGCAGCCTTTGTTCAGCACGGCTCTATCAGACATGGCTGTCACTGCCCCAGTGTGGCTCCACGCTCGCTGGAGGCCGTTATCAGCACGACCTCTGTTGTTGTGTCCACACCGCACAATGGATCAGTGGCGCTCCAGTCCTAGACAGAGAAGCCCAGAGAGGCAGGAAAGAGCAGGCGTGAGTGGCTTTACTGGGCTGTTCTATACATAGACAGCAGAGGTTAGTCCGTCTAGAATATCCCTTTAGACTTCCAGCTCACTTGTGGCTGATACAGCACGTCTGTCACCTGGTTGGATGACTGAAAAATGAGAAACTGTTTTGTGGGAAAAATGTTTATGTACATTTAAGACCTACCGAGCACTGCCTGGTAGCTACTGCAATGCATTGAGTCTGGCGTCCCACTGGTATACACTTACATTGGGATAAAGGTAGCTATGACAGGTAGGACATTCCTGGGCTGGTCTTCATAGTGGAACACTGATGTTCCTGTTAATACAACTCTTCCAGCCTTACTGCCATCCTGTAACAGACAGGTCCCCTGGTCCTCTCTGCCCTCCCAGGCCTGGCTGCAGCCCAGGGAGAGGAAGTCAATCCTCGGCTCCAGCCAGGAAGAGGGTCTTGGGGGTTTGTTATTTTTGTTGTCCGATAGCATCTACGTGGGTACCTCTGGGCTGTAGTGAGAAGGAGAAGGGGACAGTGTTTATTGTGTTACCCAGTTTTGGAGTGATGAGGGGCGGAGAGGGGGGGGGTTTGAGAGCCTTGTCATCCAAGGCCCGGCAGAAGTGCTGTCTGGGCCGTCTGTCACCATGGAAACATGGTGGCAAGATGGGTCAGCGTTGAAAGTGGCAGTCAGCTGTCAAGCAGGAAGCGGCAGAAATGACACCTGGCTGGTGGGATGTCCTCCTGTCACCTGCCTCTTCATTAGTCACGAGTTTTGCTCTTCCACACCGTTCGCCTCATGGCCCATCTATGCACATGTTTTCTTTTCTAATTGCTGGATAAGATTTGCCTCTTTTTCTGTTGAATGGAAAGTAGAAAGCAATGCCTCTAAAGTGAAACAAACTAGCATGCCAATTCCCTGGAAGGTGTTATGAACACTAAGCAGCCGTTTGTCTTCCTATAAATGTTAGATTACCATCCAGTCCACCTACTCTCTCTGTGCTGTAATAGCGAGGGTCGGTCTGTGTTTTCCTGTGTTTGACCAAAGGCAGAGTCCCTGAAACCAAATCTCTCAACCTGGAGAATGTTGGCGTTCAGCTCAACCAGGAGTCCGGGAAAATATTTGTGGGGGCTGACGAATCCACATCTGTCCCGAACATCTACGCTTTTGGCGATGTCGGCGAGGTAAGTGTCGATGCTTAGATCATATACACACAGCCCTAAAACACTACCTGATTGGCTGACTGAATAGACACACTAAGCTGCCACTGTCTGCAAGAAGTCTTTGCTATTCACAAAGTTTGAATTTTTGCTATTCACAAAGTTTGAATTTTTGCTATTCACAAAGTTTGAATCTTTGCTATTCACAAAGTTTGAAATGCAACTCTAGTGCATGCTTCATCCCCAATCGATGAGCCATACGGGCATCTAGTTTCTTCACTTCAGAAATGTGCCAACGCTGACGCATACAGTATTTCACAAAAGTGAGAACATCCCTCAGATTTTTGTAAATATTTGGTTATAACTTTGCATGTGACAACACTGAAGAAATTACACTTTGCTACAATGTAAAGTAGTGAGTTTAAAGCTTGTATAACAGTGTAAATTTGCTGTCTCTCTAAGCAAAATTTGTGAGTACACCCCTAAGTGAAATTTGGCCCAATTAGCCATTTTCCCTCCCCGGTGTCATGTGACTCATTAGTGTTAGAAGGTCTCAGGTTTGAATTGGGAGCAGGTGTGTTAAATTTGGTGTTATTGCTCTCACACTCCCTCCTACTGGTCACTGGAAGCTCAACATGGCACCTCATGGCAAAGAACTCTGAGGATCAGAAAAAAATAATTGTTGCTCTACATAAAGATGGCCTAAGCTGTAAAAGGATTGCAAAGACCCTGAAACTGAGCTGCAGCACGGTGGCCAAGACCATACAGCGGTTTAACAGGACAGGTTCCACTAAGAACAGGCCTCGCCATGGTCGACCAAAGAAGTTGAGTGCACATGCTCAGCATCATATCCAGAGGTTGTCTTTGGGAAATAGATGAATGAGTGCTTCCAGCATTGCTGCAGAGGTTGAAGGGTTGGTAGGTCAGCCTGTCAGTGCTCAGACCATACGCTTCACAGTGCATCATATTGGTCTGCACGGCTGTCCTTTTCTAAAGAAGCCTCTTCTAAAGATGATTCACAAGAAAGCCCTCAAACAGTTAGCTGAAGACGAGCTGATAAAGGACATGGAGTACTGGAACCATGTCTTGTGGTCTGATGAGAGCAAGATAAACATATTTGGTTCAGTTGGTGTCAAGTGTAACCAGGTGAGTACAAATACAAGTGTGTCTTGCCTACAGTCAAGCGTGGTGGTGGGAGTGTCATGGTTTGGGCCTGCATGAGTGCTGTCTGCACTGGGGAGCTACAGTTCATTGAGAGAACCGTGAATGCCAACATGTATTTTGACGTACTGAAGCAGAGCATGATCCCCTCCCTTCGGAGACTGGGCCGCAGGGCAGTATTCCAACATGATAATGACCCCAAACACACCTCCAAGATGACCACTGCCTTGCTAAAGAAGCTGAGGGTAAAGGTGATGGACTGACCAAGCATGTCTCCTGACCTAAACCCTATTGAGCATGTCATCATGGAGGAGTAGAAGAGGACTCCAGTGGCAACCTGTGAAGTTCTGGTGATCTCGATGCCCAAGAGTGTTAAGGCAGTGCTGGAAAATAATGGTGGCCACACAAAATATTGCCACTTTGGGCCCAAATTGGACATTTCATTTAGGGGTGTACTCACTTTTTTTTGACAGCCGTTTAGACCTTAATGGCTGTGTGTTGAGTAATTTTGAGGGGACAGCAAATTTACACTGTTATACCAGCTGTTCACTCGGTACTTTTCTTTGTAGCAAAGTGTCATTTCTTCAGTGTTTTTACACAAAAAGTTATAATCATATATTTACAAAAATGTGAGCGGTGTACTTTTGTGAGATAATGTACATAGAGTCAGAAAACATTATTGTTTTCCTCTGTATCACATTAATCATTCAGACACTTGTCATATATATTTATATCTGTGGCGTCTTTTGAGGCTAGATGTGGATGTCTTAACTGAACACGTCCTCTTCAGACAGATTGGCACATGCCTTTGATGAGTCAGTCTTCTCTCGGATGCCTGTCATCTTTTCACATGGGGAGACGTTTTTAAAGGTTGCTGGATTGATATTTAAGTCGATATGTCACAACGGAGCATCTTTTTGTGTTGAGACATTGACAAGCACCTGTGGACTGACAGGACGAGTAGCATTATGACGCAGACCCGGGTGGTGTGTAAACAGTTACTCAAATATCATACAGTTCCAGGTCCACGGTACGCCGTCTTGGACAACAGGATGTTCAGCGGTGGTAATTAAGCAAGCTGCTGATGATTTAAGTCATGCTTTCTCAAAGAATTTGCCCCGCAGGTCTGTCGTTTACTGGATGGATAGTATATATGTAGGTGTGTTTGTCCAGATGAGTGTCTGGCACAAAGCCAGAGCTACAGTACATACTGAATGCCAAACCACACCCAATTCTTTAAATGTATAGTGTACAACAATAACCAGGGCCCTAGTTGAGACAGGTTGGCTGAGTAAGAACTAGGTTGTCATTTGAGACACATCCACAGTATACTATATTCAGCCAGTCATTTTAAAGTCCACACATGACAAAAAATGGATATAATGTTAGAACAGTTATGTAAATGTACAACTGTTTCAATTGAATTGCACACTGTATAATGGCGTGTAACCAATGTCTGGCCGCTTTACAAAATCCATCCAGTCCGTTCAGGCTGTCCTGTCACTCATTCGCTTTGTTCTCCATGTTTGATTCCAGGGTCGGCCCGAGTTGACCCCCACAGCCATTAAGGCAGGGAAGCTCCTTGCCCGCAGGCTCGCCGGCCAGACCAGTGAGCTCATGAACTATGACAGTGTGAGTAGACATCCAAATCACACGCTTGTTTTCTGTCATACTGGGTGCTCGTGGTCCCCTTGGGTATTGTTGTGTCATGAACCCCCTGCTGCTGGCTTCTGATCTGGCCCTTTAAGTCTTTGTTTTCTCCTTCAGTTCTACTGCATTAAATCAGTGTTTCACCTGTGTAATGTGGTGTTGATGCCTTTTCTCTAGATTATGTGGCTTGCACTGTCTCATGTTTAATGGGACACACTGCACATCTGCACCCTTTCTGAAATAATTTTTAGGTTCTAGGTTTATCTTTGTTCTTTTTTGTTTGATATTATGTGCCTTTGTTCAGTAACCAATTTATTTTACTCCTCATTTTAATACAAAAAAATCTAAGATTTAACAACCGTGTAGTATAGTCTGTCTGTCTTTCATGTTTCCAGTACTCTTAATAGTGGGTCAGTCCTAACTGGAGCTGATGTAACAGTGCTGTGTTGTGTGTCTAGGTTCCCACCACAGTGTTCACCCCTCTGGAGTATGGCTGTGTAGGTTTGGCTGAGGAGGAGGCAGAACGCAGATACGGGAAGGACTCCATTGAGGTATTGTGAACCTAATCCTAAAACACGAACATGGTACCTGGCATTCTGACTTGGTCTATTTAAGTGGCTTTGAGAAGTGAATGCAGGTCTGGCTGAGTGTGTTGGAGAATGTTTCTGTCAGGATTATCAATGCAGGTGTGCCTCTGTCTACTACTTTATACATTCATGGGAAGCAGAAGGTTTGTCCGTGCGTGTGTGTTCCAGCTGCTAACACCTGCATCCAGAACGCCGGGCCTGTTCACTTTGCTGTGTGATTGACAGGTGAACAGAGGGCCTGATTGAGGTGTGTGTCGGGCGCTGACAGACGCTGTGTGATGTAAAGCAGTGTGGCAGGAGAGGTGCACCATGGGTCCTGACAGCTGCTCGCACGGCCCAGCTGGGGGCTTGTGTCAGCATGCTCTCTGGCTACATATTAAAGACCAGGGTCTGACATGTAGCTTGTGATGTTATGTTGATATTAGCAAAGTATTGTGAAAAACTATTAGTACTGCTTTTAACACGAGGAGGTAAAATACAACTATGGACATTTGCCTAAGGCTGCATCTCAATTCGCATACTACCTTACATACTACCTTACATACTACCGTACATAGGACCTACTGTGCTGTGCTGGTGATGATCAAGTATGTACTCTTATGTGTATAGTAAACTAGTATGCCAGTATTGGGACATAGTATCGCATTAATCGCTCATTAAATTGCATCTTGAAAAAGACATTAAAATCACACAATTGGTTTGCTGGCAAACATTAGACGTTGTTCTAATTATAATAGCAAGAAGCCACTAACTTAAATACAATAGCTAGCTAGCTTTCGTGGAACATGTACAGCTTTGTGCTGCAACAGTTAGCCAAATTTATATAGTTATGTATGAAGTAAAGTTGTCGATGTCTTAGCTAATGCGCTAGCAAGCTTAGCATATAATGCTAGTTTTTGTAAATGTTTGTCCTGTAAAAACGAGGGAGAATCCTCAAATGTTTCATTGCGCAAGGGGTTGTGCGAAGAAATATGCACGAAAATCCTCCGGACATATTACACCATCTGGATACTGTTGGGATAATATTTTTGGCTTTTGGGACATACAGGTCTTAATCTGGCGTAATATATATATAGACTGGTAGTATGGTTAGTATGCCATTAGAGATGCATCCTTAATCTCTCTTTTTTTATTGTTCTTTAACTTTACTCTAACAGGAAGTGATGGCTTGAAAGTAAACGCTATTAAACATTGTTGATGGAATAATTGAAGCAAGTCCCTGTTGTCTGTGTTCAGGTGTATCATGCCTTCTACAAGCCTCTGGAGTTTACAGTGTCTGAGAGAGATGCCAGCCGCTGTTACATTAAGGTCAGAACACCCTCAGGGTCATGTAGAAAAAATAAAGCATGTATCCAAAATCTAACTGTATTCCTGCTTCAGGTGGTGTGTGAACGGAGTGGAGATCAGAAGATCCTAGGCCTGCATTTCACTGGCCCCAACGCTGGAGAAGTCACCCAGGGCTTTGCAATGGGTTTCAGGTCAGTCATCCACAGAGAGGGACTCAGAACAGACTACATAAATGAACATGGTTACATTTGTATGACATGTCTTCTGTCTGAAGTGTTCATCCTAGCAGATGTTAGACTAGAATGAATTTTAAATTGGATGTGAGGTAAGTTTTAGTGATGCTAATCAGAGCTCCAGATGGAAGAGTGGGTCATCTGCAGTAACAATGAGGTGTCTGTGTGTGTGTTCGCAGGTGTGGGGCCACCTTGACCCATCTGAAGGAGACTGTAGGGATACACCCAACCTGTGCTGAGGAGCTAACTAAAGTCAACATCAGCAAGCGCTCAGGGCTGGACCCCACGGTTACCGGCTGCTGAGGTTAAGCACCCCCTTCTCTGAACACGAATGAGCACACAGGACAGAACCTCCTCATAGAGACAGGAAAGAACCTCCTCGTTTAGACTGGAAAGAACCTCCTCGTTTAGACTGGAAAGAACCTCCTCGTTTAGACCGGATCGAACCTCCTCGTTTAGACCGAATCGAACCTCCTCGTTTAGACCGGATCGAACCTCCTCGTTTAGACCGAATCGAACCTCCTCGTTTAGACCGGATCGAACCTCCTCATTTAGTCCGGATCGAAACTCTTAATTAAATCAGAATGTATCCTCAATCACATTGTCGACTATGCAGTGCACTTGCCACATGGCTCTGGACCCATAGGACTCACTTAGTGTGTTTTGAGATGCATGCAGGGTAATACTTGTGGTGCATGCATTGTGGAGGTATTTCTGGTTGCGCAAATATTTTCTCATTGGGACACATGATACTGGTCCCTGTAAAATACTAGCAACACTTATTCCAGAGCAGTTCTCATTTCTCCAGGCCTTCGTCCTCTAGTGTCTTATCACTGCAGGGTCATCCAGGTCATGGCTGTAAGTCTATAGCTGTGAAAGGCCAGATTTGTCAGGTTTGACTAGTTGCCACATTAACCAGGCCCGGCTTACCCATTTGAGTTTGTTCTCTCATCTCTCTCCACCCTGAAAGCCACAGGGAGTTCTAGAAACCAGGTTAGTGAAACGTCCAGCCACAAGCTGCGTCCCTTAAATAAACAGGCTCATAAATCAGGATTAGGGCCCATTCCAGTTTGTTGAAATAGAACTATATAAGAGAGAACTGGGCAACTAATGTTTCTGAAATATATTCGGCAAATATTGTTGTTTCTCCGCCTGTACTTCCTGTCCATTAGTCTTGAAAGTGACACATGCGTTGCCTGGGTGACACTGATGGATTGGCCCAGTGCCGTCGCCGCAGTGACACCACCCCGTTTCCCATGGACACACACAAACAGTTGGCAGGCAGGCTGTCAGTCATGGAAGTGCAGGGCAGCACAAGGCCTGTTCTTGGCCTGGACACAGAGCTTGTTTAGGCCTCCACTGACTCCAGTCACTGTGCCCCTCTCCCCCAATGCACAAAGGAATACAGTGGGACTACAATAACGGCCTCTGTCAGCCTGTATGTGGGGACGCTTGGCCAACGGCATCTGGCAACCCAATCCCTCTATAGGGCAGGAAACGGCCTGAACCACAGTGGTTGCAGTACCCAACACTAACCTTAAGGTGGCGGTGTTGCCCTCTTGGTTTTTGCTGAATGACTTTCATATCAAGAAATTCTGGTAATGCAGAGTGTAAAAATGAATAAACCCCCATTATTTTAATCCTTTAATCCTGACTAATGAATGGATATGGAGGCCATCAAAGTGATTGTGGCCGACTGATAAAATTGTTTATTTATACTGTTGGCAGTTTAGCCCACAAAGCCATCACCTTCTGAGATAAGAGCTTTTGTTTATTTTTCTTTAACTGGCTTTATGCTGTTGTGATTTTTACCAGTCCCATAAATGATATTGTCCTACTCAAGTTTTCGAAAACCTAAAGTACACCCTTTCACTAGTCCAATCGTCACTGTATAAGCAGAGAACGTATTTGAACTAGAAAGAGCTGGACAGGTCATGCAGTGCAGTTGAGTGGAGTGTGGAGCTAAGAGGAGGGCACCGTGCTGTTTATTTGTGTTTGAAGTCTAATCTTCCTGGCCTGATTAATGATCCTGACAAGGGGAGTGACAGCACACGGTGCGGCCGTTGGAGAGGCCGATGGAGGGGGGAGAACTGCAGCGCTACCAGCTTCATTTAGACCCAGGTTGGAGGGAGGCATTGATGCGGCCAGCGGTAAAGAAGGTGGAGGAGGATTCCTGTGTGCTCTGTTCAGGGACGGGGTGCTGACGGAAGAACCCTGACCCCCGCTCAGCAGGAACAGCTTGACTCTATCACCCAAGACACGGCACAAACTAGCACCCAGTCACACTGCCGAGCTGCAAGGCTCGGCCCGTCCAAAAAACCATGGCCAGGCTGGTAAAGACTGTGCGAATCCGCGTATCGAGGCTGGGATTGAGGCAAAGTTCTTGAAACCATCGAACAGCGACGTCCTGTATTGTCTGCATAACGCACAATTTCGTCCAAATGAAATGTATGATTGAATCCGTTGTGTGTTATTTTTTGCTAGTTTGTCTCCGTTTCTGGGTGTTGAAAGACGTCATGCCTTGGGCCTTGAATTGGAAAGGAGAGTCATCCTTGCAGAAAGTAATGCTTAGTTGCTCACAGGGGTCAGGGTTCAACTTTCAGGTCGCCGGCTAATGATGACTTGCACTAAAACCCACAACTGGGGAGGGCATGTCTGATGACACTCGGCGACCCACTTTAGTTACTGTAAATAGAGGAGCC
>JACXGM010003844.1:29501-40144 GCA_016801145.1 Umbra pygmaea
GTGTGTGTGTGTGTGTGTGTGTGTGTGTGTGTGTGTGTGTGTGTGTGTGTGTGTGTGTGTGTGTGTGTGTGTGTGAACCATTCTAACGGTTGTGTTTTCGGATCAAATCCCCATCGGAGGCGGTGCAGTGTAGGGGTGGTCATACTGTGACCTCTTCAGCTCTACTGACATGCTCCTCTGCTATGCAGCCCTGTCAATCAGTCCTCTGCACCAACAATGGCAAAAATTCCTCTCTGTTTGTTTGGTTAAGGACAGAGCTCTCACGTAGCCAAGAAACTCCTCAGGAGTCACAAGAAGCTTCACCCCTGAGTTGAGGCCCGTGTCAATCTGGCATCTGCCCGCAGACCACTAGCTGGAACGTTCATTGAGTGGCTCAAGAAAAAAGACGGTGAACCCGTTTTGCAATAGAAAAAGGATTTGTGTTTCTACTTCCCTCCAAAAACAAAGCAAACAGCGTAAATCCAGCTTGGAAATGCACTTAGATGAACATGTCAACATGTCAAAGTACGTTCAGCGATATTTTCAGTCTTAATCCGGGCCTATTGACGGTTGACAGTTTTTACTATGAGTCGACATTCACCGGGCCATTGTGACTTCAGTCCCAGAGCCCTTACCTTACAGCCAACCCTGGGCGAGCAGACACACAATCCAATGACACACATGCCCACACAAAGGGTATATAAACCCACGATGACGCCAAAGCCCTCAGAGGAGGACCGGGGTGACGAGGGAGATAAATATCTGACTTGTGTAAACATTTTTGCAAAAAAGACTCGGTAAAACCGTAAAGGCTAAACCATTCGAGGATTATCCCTCAGAGTGAATGGGGGCCAATCATGGCTGAGAGTTTAAAACTGTCAGACAGCCTGGGGCCCAATGCTTGCCAGGGTGCTGCTGGAGACACTTAATGGAGAAGATGGGCCCCTAGTGCTCATGTGTAGCCTCAGCTTCAAGGTGAACCGCGCCAGTCTTGGGGGTTGTGAAAGGGATGTGGTAAACCTAATGCTGTCTGTGATAACATGGGTGATGAACATGTGGTGGTATTGAAACTTCCAATGTCCTTTCTGTTAGCTTTAGAAGGGGATAACTGGTCATATTTAAAAATGTTTGTTTTTTTACCCAAAGAATCAAAAATCCTGATGGTAGCAATCTCTATAGGTCTTCTGTTGCCAAGGTTGCCCGTAGATGACAGTTTTTAATAAAATTTGTGGCTTCGGTCTGAATCAAGCAACACCAGACACTCCCTGGCTGGAACCTCAAGGCTGTCTCTGAACCATTCACGTCAGCTGACCCGCCGAACTGTTATGCTGCCCAGCAGTAGGAGTAAGAGTAGCCATCTTAGCCCTGGTAACAGTCTCTCAGTTGAAGGCAGAGGGCCATCCATAAGTCAGCCTTCCTTTCCTTTGAATCCAACCACAGATGCCTCTCCCTGTTGCAGCTGGGGAAGACAGTTTGTGACTGAGAGGTGGAGGGGAAACGGTTTGACAGAACACACTGGGCTCCTGTCCTGGTGGTAGCTCAGCTCCTCGGCTGAGGTGAAAGGTTGTAAAATGGGCTTATCGGCGTCAGATAAGGACAGATTGGAACAGACTGTAATTAATTACACGTTGCTTTAGAAGTATGAGAGGCTGAGATGTACTATGGTCTGAGGTTACTCTGTCTAAACTAGTTCACGCCACCAGCCAGCTAACACAACCATACTCTGTATGCGACCAGCACCTCTGGCCAATAGTAATAATAAAGATGTATGATAGCATTTTCTGTGGCTTTGACTTCCAGGTGTCAATAGAAAAGTAATTATATTATCCTTCCTCGGCTTTTAAATCAGTCAGCTCTGGCCACACATCATCTTTCTTTATTACTCTGTCTCATGGTGTTCTTTTGATTCGATAGTGCGTTTTATCACAGCTGTGTATATGAGATTGTGTGTACTCAACAATCTGCAGGGTAGGCGTTTGTTTACTTTAGTCTGGATCCCCATTAAAAAAAGGAATGTGATTGTGTTTGGGGTTAAACAAGACCAGACACTTGCATGTTATTTAGTGTTCTAGGGTACACTGAAATACCGGTACCTCTGTTTATATTTGGGGCAGTCTCTGTTTACCGGAAAATATTCCAGCTAATTAAATTGTCTCAATAGCGTGTTAATAATACAATGATATCATGTTATGTTGGATGGTAATTATAATTAGGTTTTCAGAGAGACTTTGAAATCCTAAATAGACATACAGCTTAATACCGGTAAGGTGAAAGTGAAAGCAATGTTTAGAGGAGTCTCCTGCAAAGGCATCTCTTTGGCCTGCTTGCCCTGGGTTCATAGTGTTATCAGTCTGACACAGATAGCCATAAATCAAGGAATTATCTTCTTCCGCCATGTCACCGTTCATGACTTTCCAGTCAAAACATTCGCTTGGGGTTTAGCTGAGGGCAGAAGGGGATTGTAAGGGATGACTTGACCAGAAAGATTGGACTCGCCACTGTCCTCAAAGAGAGCTGCAGAGATGTGCTGTTGTGCGACGCTGACAGATTGCATGCTGGGATAGCCCCGGGGTGCCTGTCGATGAAGGTTCTGATTTATGCCCTCTTTCCTGTTTAGCAAGCCGTGTGTGTGTGTGTGTGTGTGTGTGTGTGTGTGTGTGTGTGTGTGTGTGTGTGTGTGTGTGTGTGTGTGTGTGTGTGTGTGTGTGTGTTTCAACTGCCCACTGGCATGTAAATGAACACACACTCCCAATGCACTGGTCTGAACTCACAGGTACTCTTTAATCCTTGCTGTTTGGTTTGTCCCACTGATGTGGTAACACATGACTGGTATGGCATGTCTTGGCTGAGTGTGTCTTTAAAGTCTGGGCTGTAAAATATAATACCTCTAGTGCTCCCCAAATAGCTCCCATTCCACAGTTTTAACATGGGATTGTTTTTAAACACAAGATGGGGAGTTGAGGTAATGAGGTAATAATAGATTCTGCTATTTTTTACATTGAGAAGGACTTCTGTTTAATTATAAAACAATCACTAATGGCGATCTGGAAGAGGACACATTTTAATGTCAGAGGGGTATTTTTATTTAGATACACTGTGTGCACAATTATTAGGCAAGTTGTATTCTTGAGGATTCATTTTATTATTGAACAATTACAGTGCTATTAGTCAATCCAAAATGTAATTACACCTCAAACCAGAGTAGTTAAGTGAGGTCTTTGCTTTCTTTGGAGATTATCTGTGTGTGCACAATTGTTGGGCAACTATTAGTGTGCAGAATAATTGGGCCATGTCATTATTCTTTCACCTATAAGGTCTCTACTGGCTAGCCACGCAGTGGAGTACTTTGATGCATGCGATGGAGCATTGTCAGGCATAAAAATCATGGTCTTCTTGAAAGATGTTGACTTTTTCCTGTACCACTACTTGAAGAAAGTGTCTTCTAAAAACTGGCAGTAGGTTTGGGAGTTGAGTTTGAGTCCATCTTCAAACCAAAAAGGTAATCTTTTATAATACCAGCCCATACCAGTACCAGTACCAGTCTTGACATTTCATCCTATGTGTCTTGTTCAGTGATGGTCATGTTTCAGCCTTCCTTACCTTGACCATGTGTCTGAGCACTGAACACCTTGTACTTCTGGGCACTCCATCTAGGTTGCAGTTCTGTAATATGACAGCACTGGAGGATAATTGGTTCCTGGTAGCTTCACGTTTGAAGTCTTCTGCGAAGTTGAAATCTCTGGCAGTTCAAGTTACACTTTTCTTGCAACCCTGTTGACAATTTGCAATAATAAATTTGATGGTTCTGTGATCACGCCCAAAGATCTTAGAAATTTCAAGAGTGCTACATCCCTCTTAAAGACTAAACAATATTTGACTTTTCGGAGTCAGTTAATTTTCTGTTTTGGCCCATTTTGCCTGAGGAACAGAGGCAAAAACACAAACCTAATAATTATGTACACCTTGATATACAGTAGAGTGTTGATCTCCTTCGGCCACACCCTTCCTCATTACACAAATACACATCACCTGATGTGCTTAAATCCAATAAGCATTCCAGTTCATACAGTTTGGAGTTAGAACATTTGCATAGTAATGATGCTATGGTCAAAATACTGATCTGCCTAATAATAGTGTACACAGTGTACATGGTTACTTTTTTGTTCTATGCTTTACAGGAATTCTGGCTGGCTGAAGTAAAACACATCATGGCTAGTCTACCTCTGCATTGTCAAATTAAAAATGAAATTGTTAGATGAAATTGAGTGGTCTTTTTATCATCAACTGGTGCACATTTCTACCCAGGGTCGAGATCATCACACAGAGAATCGAGATGTTCGGGATTCCATCTAATTCAAGAAAGTTAATGTTTGTGGCGTCTCCTGTATCCCTACGGAAATTGATGCTGGACCCTAAGATTGAACTCATCAAGCTGTATGGGGTCGTAGGCAGATATTGAATGTACTTCCAGAGGGGGCCTGTGGCTGGAGATAAATACATGTTACCCTTTCTTTTCCAAATCAGAGCATTACTCCATTCTCCTCCGTCTGCCTGCAAAAACTCAAACAGGAAGTACCAGCGAGGCGCAAAATTCAGAAGTAGTCAGAGGAAGTTAGAGGATTCTTGTGAACACAGACTGGAATTAGGTTCCAGCATTCTTCCAATAGCATAGCGTTTTCTACTTCAGACTTCATTAATAACAATGAAGACATTGCTATCACATTGGCTATACATTCCATACATTCCATACACTATCTTAACCAGACACATCAGACAGGTCTGGAGGATTTCGAGATGTAGATTTTGACTAGCCATCAAACTGTTAGTGTTCACGTTGTACAAAGTTCGACTCCGAGCTCAGACGCTATTGAATCTGGTTTGCAAACGGTCACATACTACAGGGAAACCCAGCCGGGATTTGCTCACCAACACAAGCTTAGCAAACAAGGAAACCGCTGTGTATGCTCACTGTGAGGAAAGTATCACCAGACCACGCATAAATGACTCATCCAGTACCAAAACAGTAGCTGTGACATTTTTTACATGGATCATCACTGTCCTCCTGGACATGCTTGATCCACTCCAGATCAAATACTGGACATGCTGGATCTACTCCAGATCAAATACTGGACATGCTGGATCTACTCCAGATCAAATACTGGACATGCTGGATCTACTCCAGATCAAATACTGGACATGCTGGATCCACTCCAGATCAAATACTGGACATGCTGGATCCACTCCAGATCAAATACTGGACATTCTGGATCTACTCCAGATCAAATACTGGACATGCTGGATCTACTCCACATCAAATACTGGACATGCTGGATCTACTCCACATCAAAAACTGGACATGCTGGATCTACTCCACATCAAATACTGGACATGATGGATCTACTCCAAAACAAATACTGGACATGCTTGATCCACTCCAGATCAAATACTGGACATGCTTGATCCACTCCAGATCAAATACTGGACATGCTGGATCCACTCCAGATCAAATACTGGACATGCTGGATCCACTCCAGATCAAATACTGGACATGCTGGATCCACTCCAGATCAAATACTGGACATGCTGGATCCACTCAAGATCAAATACTGGACATGCTGGATCCACTCAAGATCAAATACTGCCCCAATAAATGATGCCATCTTAACTGCGCTCCACAGTCTGTTGGTGGTAGAGGATCACCTACTGTACATTAGAACGTTGTTCCTTAATTAAAGCTTTCTACAGTGTAGTGGTTTCAAACATCATCTCTAAGCTCTGGAACCTGAGACTGAACATCTCCGCCTGAAACTTGGTCCAGGACATCCTGATGGGTTGACCCAGTTTTTGTGGGTAGGTGACAACACATCTGCCACTCTAACCCTCTACTCAGGAGCCCCCCATGTTCATCACTGCAAACAGGATCCTTGGCATCTAGTAACTTTCTCAGAGAAAGGCTCAAGAGTTTCAGTGGCTGAGTTTGAGAGGATCAAAATCCCAGTGTGTAGTGGGCAAGTTGTGACCAACTGAACTACGGCTAGTATGGAGATCGTCATGGATCAAAGTGATTTGTATGTAAGTCAGTGTCTATATGTTTATGTATATAATAACTAGGTATTGTAAATACACTACATTCCTTCTTAATTCTATTTTCCATCTCTTTATTTGTATTGCTTTATCTCTTTCCTTTTAGTCTGCATGATCGTAAGCAATAACACTTTACAGTGTGTGGTGAATACAATTTGACTTGCCAGTTCTTTTGAAGATACCATAAGGATCACAGGATTCACTCACAGACCATTTCTCTGTAGATATACCAACAGTTGAGGGTTTGTTATGTCACATTTTGGCCTTGTGTCATTCAGACAAATTAGCCCTGTGCCAATTATAGGCAGTGTAATTGTTATGTGGGGGCTTTTGGGATGGAATACTGTTCTGTTAAGGCCTTGGCTAATGGGATAGCATACTGTTGTATTCAAGGCATTAGTATAACATAGTATTGAAGTTTACCAAGTAACCAGAGATGTATAAAGTACTAGAGACCCAGACTTGCGTAAAAGTAGAAGTGCTTTATCAAAAAAGTAACTTGAATAAAAGTAGAAGTGCTCTTTCTACTTTGGACCACACTTAAGTAGAAGTACTGAAGTATTCAACATTTTTTGTACTTAAGTATTGCAAGTAGTACATTTTAAAATTTACTACTCAAGTACTGAAAGTAAAAGTACAAGCATTGTGTTATGTAGTTATTACAGAAAGCAGTCAAAAGTTTGAAAATCATTGTTTATATTATTTCAAATGTTTAGCCAAAAAGACACTCACAATGCCTTTGGCTTTGCAGTACAATGACAGGAATGTACAAGAGCACCTTAGTTGAAACACTGATCTTAACTCTTTATTTTTTTATTTTTATAAACAAAAATAGAACATGTATGACCCCTCCCCCCTTTAAATCCCTCCCCTCTCTTCCTGCTTGTGCTTTTTCTCCATTCCTTACCTAAACGGGTATTTAGCAGTCTTAAAGCAGTCATATTTAGGAAGTTAGAAGTCTTTGGTTGGCTGTTGTGACATGTGCATTATATATTATATTTATATTTCTATCCTTGATATGTTTCTTTAAATTTGATGGTGAATTTTTGAAGCCCTTTATTTTGCAATCTTTCGGGAAAGAGTAAGCACTTCAATTTATATGAATTGCGTTTAATTCCCAAAAATATAAACATGGACTCTAAGTAGGGCCAGAGGTGGACACCTTCCTCACGATCACTCAAAGTTGGAAGTGTTGGTGATGTTTCTGGTTGTTCCATCTTGAAACAAACTAAAAGCTCAAGTGTTCTCAATTGAGGCAGGCAGCAGAGCGAAAAGTGGGAGCAAGCACGGCCTGCTTGATTTGCTCGATGATGATGAGCCAGCTTCATCAAACCTGGTGACAGAGCCATCTACAGCTATGGTGGTGATAATGTGGGTTTAATATTTTGTAACATTTTAATAATTGTAATGGGTAATGATGCAGCACATAAAAAATGTATTGGAGTAAAAGTATTAAACTCATCGAAAATATGTACGGAAGTAAAAGTAGAAGTAGGAGAAAAAAATAATACTCTAGTAGAGTACAGATACAGCCATTTAGTACTTAAGTACAGTAGTGAAGTAGTTCTACTTCGATACTATACATCTCTGCAAGTAACCATGTACATATAGTTTACAAGTATTTCAGTCATCGTATACCTCCAGTGGCAGATGTGGGATTGTTTCGGTTTTGTCATCATGAGAACTAGACAGGGCTGCACCTTCCAGCAATGGGGAGTTTCAAAATCCTCTGATAAGAATATTAACTTGTGACACCATGTTCTCCCCCCCTTTCACGGCCTGTCCAGGGGAGGGAAGCTCGGTTGAGGTGATTGTGAAACTTCTTGGTGCTATGATGAATGACAACTATGGCCTATGATTACATTATTGTGTTGAATGTACCAGAGGTTAAGGGTTCGGTTAACAGCAGTACACGTTTCTGTGCCCTACTCTCGATACTCCACATGGTCATGAAATTGCAAGAGCTTGTCACTCTGAGTTTAAAGCTGGAGTATAAAATATGGACAATGCAGAGGGGGGCCTCGCAGTAAATCGTGTAATTTTTTTTAGACTTATATATAGCTCTCTCTTGGAAAATAAATCTCAATTAGACTAACCTGAAAAAGTAAGAGTTCAATTTAAAAAATGCAGAGGGAACAGGCCTCACCCTCACTGTCCTGAGATGTCTCTGTCTCCCCTCTGAGCCCCCAGCCCACCTCTGCACTGACGTTCAACACAAACAGCAGGACCTGGGAGAACCCGTGGATCACTGCTTCCATGACACTGGGTCTTGCACATAGACTCCAACCTCCCAAACACACACACACACTATCCCTCTCTCTCATTCTCTGATTCTCACATACAGAACTGCCGCAACGTACATTTTATTGTGTTATTCTTTTACTGTTTACTGTGAACTGTTGTAAATATGCAGTAAATCATTCAATAGCCTCTAACAACCACCAAATTGAGAGCCCAAGTCATCCTCCAGCAGTATTAATAATTGTATTTACTAGGTTGAAAGCTGTACTTTTCTTACTATATAAACTGTGGTTGACAAAAGTTGTTCTCTAAGTCACTGCCTTGCGCAAATGTTTTACTTAAGATTTGACCACATCCACTGGTTTTATGCCAGGCAATAACCACAAACCTTATTTGGTTTATTATTCTTTTAGGAGAACACCTTGACTAAAATGCATGGTGGAGGCTTACAGTGGCAGATGTTTAGCTAGGTTGATACAACGTAACACACAGTGGTCCGATGCATCACTACATGTTTAACACCTCCACTTATTTACATTAGGGGTGGCAAGGTGGCCTAGTAGTTAGGGCATCGGACTGGGGACCCTAGTTTGAATCCCCCAACTGCCAAGGTGAACAATGTCATTCTGTGAGTGAGACAGTTAACCCTTATTGCTCCAAGGTCATTGCTGTAAATAAGACTTTGTCTTTAGTCAACTAAAATGTATTTTTTACTCATCTAAGTTAGCTAGACATATAGATGAACTTATTAAGGTTGCCATTACCTGTAGTTGTAATGGGCAGATTTTACTCTGACAGACGGTTGTTCAGAGGACATCACAGTTCCCTGTTTACAACCATGCAGATGTTCTGTAGCCCTGGCTCCTTGTACTGAGAGTCACTGTCATTTTTAGGCTCCGAACCAGAGAAAAGACATTATAGTGCAGCAGGGTCGACACCAATATGTAGACAGATGGTGTCTGATGGACATCTATGGGTATTTGCTTTTAGCTGTATGTATTACCTACAGAACATGTTCTTACATCAGTCAAAAGGTTTGACTGTTTTTGCTGTCCGTGAGAAAAAATATAGAAATGCCCACCACAACTAACAAACATGTTTTTCTTTATGAAAAACTGTGATATCGGTTTATACTGTATGTGCTTACATTTTTTTCAGTATTCCATGTATAAAAAATGGTATCGGTTTATACTGTATGTGCTTACGTTTTTTTCAGTATTCCATATATAAAAACGGTATTGGTTTATACTGTATGTGCTTACCTTTTTTCAGTATTAACTGTATGCATCTACGTATGTACACAACATTGTCTTGTTTGTAAAATACTCATATGTAGTGAGACAGCATAATGCTGAAGGAGTGTCAAGAGACAGGAGACTAATTCTGTTTTTATTCAACGTGATCTCATCCAATGCGTATAACTAAATATTGTTTTATTATGTTATACAGCCTCCAAATGTGTTCTATACAGTGGGTATAGAAAAGAATCACCCCCCTGTAAAATCACATTTTGTTGCTCTGCAGCCTGATATTAAAATGGACAGACACAGTTTTTGTTTCATTCAGCTGTATGTACAACTCATAATATCCAAGTGAAAGATATAATACCAACTTGTCAGAAAAAAAGAAATAACAAATTAAAAAACAGAATCACTGAGTTGGAAAAATAATCACCCCCCTCCTTAAAATGACTTGTAAACCCAACCAGGTGTAGTTAATCACCTTCTCAATAGCACACAAAGCCAATTGACTTTCAACTGTGATCAGCTGTGGTCATTTTGATTAGCTCAGCATGAAACAAGCTTTTCCTGAAGCATTTCAGTCCTTGGTAGTGCAACTGAAGACAACAATCAACTATGGGTGGCAAGGCATTGTCAAAAGATCTACGGGATAAAGTTGTGGACAGTCACAAGTCAGAAGATGGATACAAAACAATTTCAAAGGCTTTATTAGTGCTGAGAAGCACAGTCAAGTCCATTATTAAGAAGTAGAAGGTATTTCTTACAACACAGACCCTCCCTGGGTCAGGACATTGCTCCAAACTGGATGAAAGAGCCAGGAGGAAACTGGTCAGAGAGGCTACCAAGAGGCCTACAGCAACTCTGAAGCAGTTGCAGGAATTCATGACAAAGAATGGTCATTGTGTGCATTTGACAACAATATCACAAATTCTTCACAAATGTGGCTCGTATGGGAGGGTTGCAAGAAAAAAGCCACTCCTCAAAAAAGGCCACATACAGTCACGACTGAGCTTTGCCAAAACGCACCTTAAAGATTCTAAGGCCACGTGAAAAAAGGTGTTATGGTCAGATGAGACTAAACGGCGTGTAATAGGTATG
>JACXGM010003845.1:0-22106 GCA_016801145.1 Umbra pygmaea
TCAAACACTTCACTAGTCTACCCACCCAGAGCATCTATCAAACACTTCACTAGTCTACCCACCCAGAGCATCTATCAAACACTTCACTAGTCTACCCACCCAGAGCATCTATCAAACACTTCACTAGTCTACCCACCCAGAGCATCTATCAAACACTTCACTAGTCTACCCACCCAGAGCATCTATCAAACACTTCACTGGCCTACCCAGACCATGATTAAAACCCTTGCAGTCTGTTTATTTTACAATAAACAAAATAATGATTTTAACCTTAACAGGATTTTTGGCCTAGATGTGTAATATGTGCTAATGTGCATAAAAATGTAGTGTCACTGTCATTCCCCAGTTAGTAGAGCTTTAATCGGTCCTGAAAATGTTAACCCAGTTAGTAGAGCTTTAATCGGTCCTGAAAATGTTAACCCAGTTAGTAGAGCTTTAATCGGTCCTGAAAATGTTAACCCGACACTGACCGAACCCGACACAGATCTGTCCGAACCCGAGACCGAACCGGCACCTTGATAGCTTTTTGAAGCCCGAACTGACTTACAGCCTGACATTTTGAATGTAAACAAATATGCAAATATGAATGGCGAAAATAACCGTTTTATAAACGATTAACATTTGCAAAATTAAAAAGCCAAGTGTGGTAAAAACGACAATATAGGCTATATTATTTAACAACAGGCTTTATTATTATTTTACAGGCTGCAACATGAAACAATGACAGTCTTAAATACAATAAAAAAATGTGAATGAAAGAATGCTGGGTTAGATTAGATTGAATTATAGATAGATAGATCTTTATCATTTGCAGTGTACAATTAGATTGGAAACGATCTAGCCTATTGGACAATGATACTACATGTGACACAGACTCTAAACTAGACTAAACATGTGATCGCAATGGGTAATGAAAGGCCAGAATAGCAGTGAACGAACATGAAACGGTACACACTGGAGAGAAACCACTTACTGTATTTATCTAGGCTATTAGCGATCTCTCACTAGGGGAGACCGTTAGACTACACCTTGTTTTATTTTTCTTCAATTGTTGATATGAATGACAAGACCCAACATTAACATTATAAGATGACGAATTGATCGCTGTATAATCAAATTCTTAAACAGCATTTGTATATAGGAATGATTCGCGATAAGCAGTCTCCATTTTTATTTTGAAACGGGTCAAGTTCAGTTTGGGATGCCTTTATACTTTAAAAAGACAGCGGCAACTTTTACATTGCACATAACCCACCGGTGTATTAGTTTGATCATGCACATTGTCAAAGTGTTTCCACATTTGTGCCCACAAATATGACAGTACCCAATTTGCAGCTCACTTGTTACTTTTACAATCTGTGGCAAAAAAACGCAGTCTGAATCTTTAACCATCCTACCCAGAGCATAAACCTTTCACAACACCCTATAGGCCTACTGCCACCAATTTAAACTGGAAGTTATCCTCGCAGCCCTAAGAAGTAACACACAGACCCTAAAACTATAGTTTTATATTGTTTGATATAGAACTATACCATAACCACAGTTGTACATGCACTAGAAAAAAACCACATCAATGGCTGAGCAGTTTCCCTTTCTCAACCTATTGTAGCTGATGAATCAGGCAGCGATGAAGACTTCATGGTTGATGATGATGATGATAGTGACTACGGCCGCTCCAAGAGCAAGAGGAGCAGCAAGAAGGTGATCAGACGGAGCCGGCCGGAGAAGAAGGAGAAGAAATCCCCCAAACCCCGACTAAAGGCTACAGGTACAACCTCTCATCACTAAAACTACAAAAATGTATTATAATAACTCTTACAGGTTATGTTACATCTTAGTACCTCCCAGTATCATATCTATTGAGTTGGTGTGTATCCCTAATCAATTTTTGTCTCACCCCCAGTGACCCCCAGCCCAATGAAAGGAAAGGGTAAAGGTCGCCCCAGCCCTGCTAAGGCCCAAGAAAAGAGCTCGCCCAAAGAGGAGGAAGAGGAGGAGCCTGAGAGTCCTCTGGAGGAGGAGGAAGAGGAGGAGGTGGTGAAGAAAGACTCCTCCCCCACTCCCAAGAAAACAAAGGAAACCCCTGTGGTAGAGAAGAAGGAAAAGGAGGAAGAGGAGGAGGAAGAGGAAGAGGAAGAAGAGGGGTCAGAAGAGGATGCGCCCTCTGGTGAAGACTAGACCCACTGAAGCCCCTCCCCCTGACCCTCTATCCTCACCTACTCCCAGTTTTGTTTCGTTTAGAGGGTTTTGTTTTGGTTTTTGTGGTGGCCTGGCTCAAGGGTTTGAACCTCATGTGGTTTTGTTTGGTGTTTGTTTTTATCCTCCCTCCCTTTCTCTGGTGTCTGACTGAGGTCTGCATCAGAACATGTACACCATCTGAGGATGGATGGACAGAAAGAACAAGTGAGATTTGACTCTTTCTGTGTGAACATGTCTATTCCTCCATCCCCTGTGCCCGCTTCTCAACTCTGCCTCCGCTGGCTGAACTTTCCTCTCCTTTCTCAAGTCCGCAGTGACTGCATTAGTTATTTGTACTCAAGTCTGTGTGAATCTCAGAACATTGTTTCTTTAGGCATTGTTTGTTTGCCTTTGAGAGCTCAGTGCTAGTGGACATCAATCGTTGCTTTGAGTGTAGTTGCTAGTTTTCTTTTCTACGAGCTGGTAGCTATGTGTTCAAGTGAGCCTTCTATTTACAGAAAAATCTACAGCGTTCTTCTCTGTCGAGTGCTGCATTCTCCCAATCAAGTATTGCTTATTCACTGTGCATTGGTAGCCATTGGTTTAGTCACCGCCCACCTGGTGATCAGTAAGAGGTTCACACTAGACTGTTAAGGGAGGATATGATGTCAGTGTGTTGATGCCTGTGTTTATTTCCCTGTTACTAGATTGTTCTCACAGTGGTCCTGTACTCATTTACCCCGTAGTGCTGTGCAGACAACATTTTAAACTCAACATACAACACCTTTCAGGATGGTTTCATGGTTTAATCATTTAATCATTCACTTTTTTTAAATTTCACAATTTTAAATAGCCGTAACTCGAGAAAGATGGTCTATTTAAATAGTCCACTGGCTGCAAGCAGCTACTTTTTTATTGGATGTTACATTTGAGACACCCTCCCGCACACAATTAAATATGTACTGCATGTTTAGCTCTGCCCAAGCAAGGAATTTTACTGGTTTGATGTATTGCGAATCTTCACTGATTATACCAGTTTCTTTTTTGTTTTTCCAGCTAGAGACTTAGCCGGGCTTACCATCTAGGAAAGCCTGGTTCTTGATGAGGATATGCCTTGGCCCTGTGTTAGAATCATCAGTTTAACGTAATGAAATCTTGTTTTGATGTTGACTCTAGGTTTGCCTGCTTTGGGGGAGCAGTGTGCTATTTGCTTTAGAGAGTGCTCTGAGCTTCTGCTGTGAGCTGTAAATGGTTAATGTGGTCATTAGCAGGTCCTAGATCAGCCTTTTGATTTCTGCTGTAAATGGTTAATGTGGTCATTAGCAGGTCCTAGATCAGCCCTAGGAGCCAGTTGTTTCTAAGTGTTTGATGCGTGCTACTAGCATAGCGTGTGCAGTGTAGCCCATGGTCAGCAAGGTTAGTTTCCTTTCCTACCACTGGTTTGTGTTTCAGAACAGTGGAATCTTAGGATGCAACTGGGCGGGGCATGACGCACATATACACTACCTTGGCATGGCCAGTGTTATCTCATTATTCAATCCTTTGTGCCAGGCATCCCCGAAAGTTTTTTTTGTTTTTTTTTTAATTGAATCAAGTTTTTTTTCTTGTCCCAAAATTGAATGTTTTTTTGTTTTGATTTAATTCTCTATTCAGATTTTTTTGTAATGTTTGTTTTTTAAGAAAATAAATAAAATGTATCTTGATTTTAAACAGAAAAGCTGACCCAATCCATCTGTTTTTCTGCTGTGTTTGGAGGGATTATGAGAGCAGACCTGCTATTTCTCATTTGTATTTTCTCTCAATTTTTCTATGTTCCTCAGATAGAGAAGTAGTCAGGCCGGGATGTTGGAGGCTAACTGCCGTCTAATGTTTCCTATACTTTCCTAACCCTTCACAACAAAGAAACACTGGCTGCATTTCCCCTACTTTTGCAAATAGGGAGTATATGAGGCAGAAGGGAGAGAAAGCATTATGTGAGTGCAGCAGTCGGATTCATTGTGACTCTTACCTGCGTTGATTTTTTTTTAACCAACATATGGTGTTAAAGCATTCATGGTCTAAATGGGTTCATTATTGCTTTTGCTGAGCATTAAAACGACTAGTTAATAAAACTAGTTTGGACGCTTAAACGTTGAATCTGTTTCTTATTGCCTTATTTCCCATGTTCCAGCTGAACTAGATGAGGACTGGGTATTTTGTTGGGGGTTCTGGAATTAGTGACTGCTTGTCTTACATTTAATTCAGGGGTTCTGTTGATCGCTCCATAGGTCAGTTGGCCTGAGTCAACCCTGGCTGCGTCACCAGGACAGACAAAATATTAGTGCAGTAGTAAACATACCTAGCCAACTACCCCTTAGGCAAAATTATTTCCACCAAAATTCAAGCCACCCTACAGGAATGGTTGGGGGTTCCAGGGACCAGGTGTCCCCATGGAATGCAGCAAAAGGCGATGACAAACAGAAGCCATATCTGGAAAAAAGGACTAGGAGGGGACTTCATAGAAATTAATAAAATGGAAGACTGCTATGATCAAAGCGATCTCTATTAGGGGTAGTGTGTATGTATCCACCTGTTTTACTATAGTAGTGATGACCAAAAGTAATTTAAAAAAGGTTAAGGGTTAGGCATTAAGGGTTAGGTTTAGGTGTTAGGTTGAGTTTCGACTATAGGTTATTAAAATGAAAGTTAGGGATTTAATTTTTTCTGGTAACAAATTGCTGGTCATCACTTTGTTAGTAAAAGCTATTTTATGTGCAGTTTACATACAATACATTTTGAACTATTTCTCCCAATACAAGAAGTACCAAATTGTTCAATATCCCCAAGACCTGTATGCCCTAGTGTTTCTTGCAGATAATGGTGAACTTTCACTTGTTCTCTTACTGCAGTTGATGATTGTATGCTTGATTCCAAATCAACCCTGAGTACCTGTATCCCAAGAATGTCTATGTTGGTGTTCGCAATTATTGACATCGAAAGCCAACGTTAATGATAATCATATGGCTTATACGGTTTCAAACCTTTACACAAACACACACACACTGAGTTGATCTTAGGTTCAGAGTCCCTTTTCGTATATTCTGATAGGTCATATTCGTTTAGGGCTTTTGACGTGTTCCTGCATGTCAGTGAATGCTTGTATGGGGTTTCTGTGTCCAGGCAGCAGGGGCTTCCACAGAACACTTTACAGTGCTACACCATACTGCTGGGCTTATGTTCTGCTAGATCACTGAATGACTCGTGTCACTGTTTAGCTAGAAAGCCCTCTTACCTGGGGTGACCAGTTCTGAGAACTCTCTTGTTTGGGGAAGATTGAAAAGCAGCTGTGCTACAGTCCTCCAGACTAAGTTTTACATGAAGTCATAATCATGATAAACAATTCTTTTCCATCCTTTCTTCAGTATCCCAGCATTTGTATTGCTTTTATTGATTTTTTTTCAATGTATCTTAAATTGTACTAGCAATGTAAATGTAAGCAAAATTGTGATTCTTACAGGTGATTGCACCAAGAAGCTTTAGTCAGTGATGTGGAAAGGGAACGCTGAACTGTTGAAATATTTGCATGTTGTTGAAATGTGAGCAGTGACGATGATGGTGATGATGATGAAGGCAATATTGTGGTCTAAGTATTAACGACAACAATGATGTTGATGTTTTGGTTTCCCAGCTTCTAATAAAGGCAAACTACTTTTTATATGTTTTTACTAGTTGTTTTCTAGTGTTTCATGTTTGAGTGGGGAAGGGTTATTTCAGAGGCCTTGCTCTAATAAGTGTTTGCCACATGGGGGCACTGTTGCTATGCAATCCACTGGTGCATCACTATGTTGAGTTGTCTCATCTCAATACACAACACACTCCTTAACCCTCTGCTGATCTGTATATACCTTTTGTCTTAATCATTATAAACTAATAAACACAAACATCTGATCATTGGTAGCCTATATCTTGTCAATTAAAGGGAAAGAGTCCACCCCATTTAAGGAACTGTATACTGCTAGTTTATTTAATTTATTATTTTGTATTTTGGCCAGGATAAGTTAGGCTACCAAAAGACACTTTGTATTGATGTAGATACATTTTTAATATAATACTAACGTTTTTTTGTCCAATTGTAAAACAGTATCAAGGCAAAAAGGGAATTTGAGCTTTTAAGGGGATGTACTGTATATTTTTCTACATGTGGCATTGTCTTTTTTTAACAGTATGAGCCCCACTTTGCACACATTTTTACTTGATATAGTCACTGAATTACATAGAATCTAATGTCATGAAATCATAGCATTTACATTTCTTACACTTTAGCCTATGGTGTCAGTGGGCCTATTGTCGCTAGAAGCATGTAAATAAATGCAAAGCAAAAGAGAAACATCCCCTAACTTTCAACTGCTGTAATTTTCAGCAAACTTAACATGTAAATATTTGTATGAACATAAAAAGATTCAACAACTAAGAAACTGATGAGAATAACTACTGCAACTGTCCCTGAACAGATGGAGGGTCAAAAATAACAGTATCTGGTGTGGCCACCAGCTGCATTAAGTACTGCAGTGCATCTCCTCATGGACTGCACCAGATTTGTCAGTTATTGCTGTGAGATGGCATTGTCATGCTGGAGGGTCATGTCAGGAGGAGCCTGCAGGAAGGGTACCACATGAGGGAGCAGGATGTCTTCCCTGTTACGAACAGTGTTGAGATGGATTGATAACAAGCTCCGTCCGATGACGCTGTGACACATCGCCCCAGACCATGACAGACACACCGCTCCTGAGTACAGGCCTCAGTGTAACGCTCATTACTTTGACGATACACTTGAGTCCGACCATCGCACTTGGTGAGACAAAACCGTGACTCTTCAGCGAAGAGCACTTTTTGACTTAGTTTTTTTTTGGTGGTACGAAACAGGTGTTATGAAACAGGTGATTTAAAAAAGAAATGAGTGACAGCGAGATCCTCCGAGTGGCAGTGACGGGTCTGTGGCAACTGTGTGGTAGCCTGGTGGCAGCCGTCAGAGAGGTGTCGGTCAGTAGTCAGAACATTGAGGAGTGTGTGGCAGTCTGTGCAGGAGCTAGGCACTGGCAGACAATCTGTGGCATTCATCGACACCCGTCAGCAAGCTTACCACAGTGACTACCCGTCGTCAGTTTATAAATATACATACAGTATAGTGTGAAAACATTTAGATGACCGACAGCCAAGACTAAGCATTTTATCTACATCTGAGAAATTATGCCATATTGTGCACCCAACAAAAACTAAACCCAAATTACTTTTCATACTAGACTAAGCAATTTACACTAAGCCAACTAACCCCGCTAGTTGAATGTCCACTCGGGAGGGTTTAGCCTGGGTTGGGGGGGGTTCAGCTGCCGTGAATTGTTTTTCAATGCGAAAACTTAACAGGAAAGCTGCCCTTTTTGATAAAAAAAGTATAATGTTTACATTGGTTTGGTTTATATTCCTTGGTTAATAGAAGACTACCTGTCTCGATCTACCGGTCAGTTTTTGTTCCTACCCTCACCTATGGTCATGAAGGCTGGGTCATGACCGAAAGAACGAGATCCAGGGTACAAGCGGCCGAAATGGGTTTCCTCAGGAGGGTGGCTGGCGTCTCCCTTAGGTTGAGAAGCTCAGTCATCCGTGAGGAGCTTTTTGCGTCAAAAGGAGCCAGTGGAGGTGGTTCGGGCATCTGGTAAGGATGCCCCCTGGGCGCCTCCCTAGGGAGGTTTTCCAGGCATGTCCAGCTGGGAGGAGGCCTCAGGGAAGAACCAGGACTAGGTGGCGGGATTATATCTCCAACCTGGCCTGGGAACACCTCGGGATCCCCCAATAAAACCTGGTTAACGTAGCTCGAGAAAAGGAAGTTTGCGGTCCCATGCTGGAGCTGCTAGCCCCGCGATCCAGGACGAAGATGGATGGATACCTGTCGTCACGTTAGTTTATAACCACCGCGGTCAGTGGATCTTAATTATGGATGGCGGGCTCGCATTACGTTCGAGACCCGAGTGAATGGAGCGCTATCACACAATGGGTTTGCTGCGCTACACACTTTTCCATTCACTCCTGTCCTGAATGTAATGCGAGCCCGGCGTCCCCAATTAAGGTCCACCGACCGCGGCTGTTATGACGACAGGTAGTCAATGTGTTGCCGCTCAGCTCGGGTGTTGATGAGTGCCACATATCGCCTGCCAGTGCCTAGCTCCTACATGGACATCGCGGATGATTGTCAGTGTGCTGACTATTGATTGATGCCTCTCTGATGACCACCATAGTTCCCATAGACTCGTCAATGCAACTGGATCTAGATTCTAGATAGTAAAATTATTATTGTTAAGAATCAACACTTGTTGTGTGTGACTTTTTTCGGTAGGATGCAGGGCCAGGGTGAGTAATCGGGAGAAACGGGAGAATTCCTGTTGGGCCGCTAGTTGTTGCGCCAGTAAGGTGGTTTGGAAAATCTATTTTATAATCACTATACTTGTTGCAGTTCGGACTGTGCCACCTGCCTGCAGATACGAGGTAGTGCAGCCCACTCTTCGAGCGCCTATCCTACCTCTCATTTTCACATCACACACATACAAGAGTTGCTAACTTGGCTGGCACGCCCGCATGGCCCACATCAAACACGCCCTCAAAATAGAATTGGTCACCAGTCCAGGGGTGCCATTTGGTTAATTATCATTTACCCACTTAAAGGACAACTCCAGCGCAAAATGAACCTAGGGTTAATAACACATTGGTACCGAGTCAACCGTTCTCTGGGATATGTTTTCATGCTAATCGAATGTGCCCAGTTTTAGTGCAAACTGATAATTTCCTTATAATGCTAGTTGTGAAGGCATGGATGAAGTAAAAATTAATCGCTATTATATACCACTAACAAGGCTCAAAATAGCACCACATCTCCACGGTAGCATAATGAGGGTCCCTACATGCAAACCGAAGCATTGAGAACTTTGGAAGTGTACAGACAGTTGATTAGAAATATAGTTTAAAAGACAGTTCCGTTCGTGTATATAGCCAGGCACCATCTTCAGAAAACAGACTTGACCAGTCAAACCTCAAACTCTGTGCTACGTGAGCTAATAATAATAATACATTGTATTTATATTGCACTTTTCAATGACCCAAAGACGCTTTACAAAAACAAGGAAAACAAAAAACCCAAAAAGGCAATACAAAATCAAAAAGCCTGTAGGAAGGCTTGTTTAAACAAAAAGGGCTCAAGGCGGTAGCGGAAGATGTTAAAAGTCAGAGTCACGGATGGATTGTGGCAGCGAGTTCCAGAGCCGGGGAGCAACCCTGGAAAAAGCCCTGTCACCAAAGCTCTGTAGCTTGGATCTGGGGATGAGTAGGTGGCCTGCTGTACCAGAGCGGTGTGAACGTGAGGGTTGATAGTGAGGAAGAATGTCCGAAAGGAAGGGGGAGCAAGTTGGTGGAGGGATTTGTATGTCAGAAGGAGTATTTTGCATTGAATGCACTGTTTGACAGGGAGCCAATAAAGCTCGCAGAAGAAGGGGGAGATGTGCTGCCAGGACTTTGAGTGAGAAGCCTGGCTGCAGAGTTTTGAACCAATTGGAGCTCATGGTGGTATGAGGAGTTGATGCCGTGCAAGAGAGAATTGCAATAGTCAAGACGGGAAGAGATTAATGCATGAATCAGAGTTTCAGCTGCAGGGGGGAAGGAGAAACAACTGTGTGGTCAATGGTGAGAGAGAAAGTGCAAGTTTTATTAAGAATATATTTAGTGCCAATGGGAAAGAGTTCTGTTTTTTCACTGTTGCGTTTGAAGAAGTTGTGATGCATCCAGGTTTTTATTTCAGAGAGACAGGTTTTAATATGGGCCAGAGGAGGGTTGGTGAGAGATTTGGTGCTGAGGTAGATCTGAGTGTCATCAGCGTAGCAGTAAAAGTCTAGGTTGAAATGGCGGAGGATCTGACCAAGGGAGAGGATGTAAATGATGAAGAGTAGGGGACCCAGAACAGAACCCTGGGGGACCCCCGATAACTGTAGTTAATTCCGATTTTTGGTGACTGAGGAAGATGAAATGGGTGCGATTTGTGAGATATGCTTGTAGCCATGAGAGTGCAGTTCCCTCAACACCCAGACCCCTGAGCCTGGTGAGGAGGTTCTGGTGGCTCACAGTGTCAAAGGCGGCACTCAGATCCACGAGAATCAGGATGTTGAGGGCACCTGCATCAGCGGAGATGAGAAAGTCATTTATAACTTTAAGTAGTGCAGTCTCTGTGCTGTGGAGTGGGCGGAAGCCAGACTGGAGGGGTTCAAACAGATCATTGTTTGTGTTTTTGGATTTGAGAGGCTACTGTCCTTTTGAGGGTTTTGGCCAGAAAGGTTGGATTTCGGGCAGATGTTATTGAAGTTTATTTTGCGCCGGAGTTGTCCTTTAATATTCGTATCATAAAAAATTATTCTGAAATGGGCATACAATCAGTATACAACATCATTCTTCAAACTTAACATTTAGCTTATTTGGTCAATGACTTTATTTACAGTAGTTGTCTAATTACTGAGGATATTTTGTTTAATAGTGTTAGCATATACAATTAAGTTTTCTCTCTCTAAATAAATAATTGAAACATGTACAGTAAGAAATTACACATGTAAAGGGGGTAGATTACTTGCAGTTACTATTTACCCCATCACAAAATTGGCTGGTGCACCATAAAACTCCTGGGCTGAAAATGTGTCCCACTCCGGCCCTGGTAGCATGTAGGCTAAATAGGTGTTCTGAAAATGAAAAGGTAAAATGATGGGACTTAGACAGAAAAGGCAATTTCCAATATTTCATATACATTTAATTACATTATGTCTCCAAAATTCAAATAACCAAGGAATATAAACCAAACCAACGTAAACATAAAAAACGATTGACCCCCCCAACCCTGTCTAAACCCTCCTGAGTTGAGTTGACATTTAACTAGTCGGTTTAGTTGACTTAGCGTAAATTGCATGGCCTATTATCAAAATTTATTTGCGTTTTGTTTTCGTTGGGTGCATAAAATGGCATTATTTCTCTGATAAAATGCCTAGTTTTGGCAGTCGGTCATCTAAATGTTTTCACATTACATATATATTTACAAACTGACGACAGGTAGTCAATGTGGTAAGCTTGCTGATTTTAGACAAAATAATCAGGTAAATGGAGTTCAAATCTTAACAGTGATTAAGACAAATAGAAAGAGTAAAAAAATATCAATCATGGTCACCAGTAAGATATGATCTCCATTTACCTGATCATTTTGTCTTAATTAGGAACTTACCAAAACTAAGTTTAGTTATAAAGTAACTAAAAAGTAATTGTAAAAGTAACTTTACCCAACACTGTTCATAATTCCTAAAACATTAGGGGTTGTGTTCCCAAACCTCTCCTCAGGCCCCTCTCAGACATGACAAGTTTTTAGTTTTACCATAAATTAGCACACCTGGTTCAATTAGTCAACTACACATTAAGCATTTGATTAATTGAACCAGGTGTGCCATTTTAGGGTTAAAACAAAAACATGGCCTGTCTGGGGGGGCAAGGAGAGGTTTGGGAACCCATGGGCTAGATGACTAACACTTGCCAACCAAAATATATTTGCCATTAATAAATATTAGTTTTAAATTTCAAAGAATAATGTATATTCGGTTTAGTAAGTCTGTGTTATCGTTGGAAGAGTTAATTATGCTAAGAATAATAAGACATTTTTTAATTTCTCTGTCTGCTCAACAACACAGTGTATATATTTAAATGCTGCTTGAAAGCCATGTTATATAAGTATGTAATGTGTTGCTTCAGTCATTCTCCCGAAGTATAGAGTATATTTAAATGATTGGAATTTTAAAACAGAACCAGAAATTCTAAATGTGCTTGATCCACACCTAATGTAGTTTGTGTTAACAAAAAACACCAACAGCTATTACTTTGAACTCATTCTAAAGCTAAAGAGTATACTTAGCAATTTGCACGAGAGAAAAGAGTATTCCAAACTAGTGATACTTTTTATGACAAAATAACTATTTTGCAAACTGCAGCTGACAAAATGAGAAACCTTCAAACTAAACCAGGAATTTGTCAAATCTAAGTGTTATGACTGAACCTTTTGGGCTACACACTAAGAATAACTCCATTTACACTTGGTGTATAAGGAACATCATTCATTGTTTGATGCCCACATACTCTTATTGGAGGGTAGGCGTATCCTGTAATTTTTCAATGAAAACACTACTTTATACTACTATGGGTCTCTTGTTGAATACCCTTTTACTGAAGATAGGAAATACACCAACAACTTAGCCACAATATCCTCAATATTTGTGTACTGTAAGCATGAATGTGTGTGACTAACGTCAGGCCCCGTTTCCCTGTATCATCGTTAACACTTTAACTGCCATATTCAGCACATTTATTTGCTGAGACATTACCAGTTTTCTCTGACAAAATGCTTGTTTCAGCTTCGTAACGCTGGAGATTTGTCCTTTCACATTACTCTGTCAACCTTCACTAGAACATACAGTTGTGATCATAAGTTTGCATACCCTGGCAGAAATTGTGAAATGTTGACAATCATTTTGACAATATGAATTTTCATGCAAAACATTTGACTGTTATGTAAGGAGAGTGATCATAAGAAGCCATTAATTATCACACAGTCATTTGGCACCTTTGTAAACCATACTGATAACAAAAATCACCCGAATGGCCCTAATCAAAAGTTTATATACCCTTGAATATTTGGCCTTGTTACATTCACCCAAGGTGACACACACAGGTTAAAATGGCATTTCAAGGTTAATTTCCCACACCTGTGGCATTTTAAATTGCAATTAGTGTCTGTGTAGAAATGGTGAATGAGTTTGTTAACTCTCACATGGATGCACTGAGCAGGTTAGATACTGAGCCATGGGGAGCAGAAAAGAACTGTCAAAAGACCTGTATAATAAGGTACTGGAACTGTATAAAGTTGGAAATGGATATAGAGATATATACAAAGCCTTGCAAATGTCTGTCAGTATTGTTCAATCACTTATATAGAAGTGGAAGATTCGGGGATCTCTTGATACCAAGTCAAGGTCAGGTAGACCAAAAAAGAGTTTTGCCAAAACTGCCAGAGGAATTGCTTGGGATACAAAGAAAAATCCAGAAAAAACCTTGACATGTCTCACAGCTTCTGGCACACTGTAATTTGGAGTGACGAGACAAAAATAGAGCTTTATGTTCACAACCATAAGCAATATGTTTGGAGGCTCATAGGACTTTTAGTTATTGAAAAGTGTTCTCCAGGCAGATCTGCCTTGGAGGCAGAAGTAATTTGATTGGTTCATTCAAAATTGAGGGCGAACCTCACATTAAGTTTAATTTAGATTTTTAATTACGATTTATATATATAATATAGCACAGGATTACATTTTAATACTCCAGTGTGGTTAAGGTTAGGGTTAAGTTTAGGTGTAAGGTTAGATATGATTAAAAACTGAGAAAACTATGCTCAAGTGCACATTTCTGATGTCATGTGAGGTCCGCTCAGTTTTGAATCAACCAATCAAATTACTTCTGCCTCCAAGACAGATCTGCCTGGAGAAAGCTTTTCAATAACTAAAAGTCCTATGAGCTGTATGGAGAGGTATCAACAAGGCCTATAGTGAAAATAATACCATCCCCACTGTGAAGCGTGGTGGTGTCTCACTGATGTTTTGGAGATGTGTGATTTCTAAAGGCAAGTGGATCTTGTGAAAATTGATGGCAAGATGAATACAGCATGTTATCGGACAACACTGGCAGACAATTTGCATTCTTCTGCACGAAACATGCTCATGGGACAGACTTGGACATTCCAGCATGACAATGACCCTAAACACAAGACCAAGTTGACCCTCCAGTGGTTACAGCAGAAAATATTAAAGGATCTGGAGTAGCCATCAGTCTCCTGACCTAACTATCATCGAGCCACCCTGGATCTCAAACATGCAGTTCATGCAAGACGACCAAAGATTTTGCATGACCTGGAGGCATTTTGCCAAAACGAATGGGCAGCTATATCACCTGCAAACATTCTGCGCCTCATAGACAACTATCACAAATGACTGCACGCTGTAATTGATCAAAGAGAGCAATATTCCGTATTGAGAACTGAAGGTATGCAGACTTTTGAACAGAGGTCATTTCATTATTATCTTTTTTCCCATGTTTTGTTTTATGATTGTGTCATTCTGTTATTACCTACAGTTGAATATGACTCCCATGAAAAATAAAAAACATTGTTTTGCCTGCTCAGATTGTTTTGTTTAAAAATGGTTACCAATTATCCAGGGGTGTACAAACCTTTGAGGACAACTGAATTCTCCGAGCTGTTTCTTTTGTTACTATTCATTTCCTTCTCATCTTGATGAATTAAGGCAGTGTGTGACCTCTAACTGTTCTGGTGGTTAACTGTCCTGTTTCCTACCTGTTGTTGTTACTCCTCCCTGCCAGGTGGGAACCCTGGATATGAGTTTCAGCTTTATGACAGCCTCAGTAAAACAGCCACGATGCATATTGGAGAGTGACTGGCTAACAGCTACTTCATCTCTCTGTTGGGATAACATCCTATCTCAAACATCAGAGTCAGATGGACTTTCTATTTTAAAATAAGTGTTTAATCAGGTCCCTAGGTGAGTGAGTGACTTGGATTCCCAAGTGTGTAAATGTAGTGTTTTCCAGTTAGTCTAAGTTAGCAGCTACCTGGTTTACAGAGAATAGCATGCTCTTTGAATAATTTAATTAGTAGCCAGACATGCTCAACAGATTGGGGATGGATTCAGTCGGGCTGGAAATGTACAATAATAAATCATCCGCATACAATGATATCATATGGGTTTTGTTATTTCAAGCAATACTGCTGATATTCTCCAGAGCCCTAATAGCAATGTAGAGAGGTTCAATGGCTACAGGGCTCTCAAGTTTTGAACTGAGTTGAGAGTGAGATTTTGACGGCGGCGGGGGGTCGGGTAGGGACAGGGGTCTGATCTGATAAATGAAACATATTCGTAAATATAAAAAAGATTTATTTAATTCTGTGTGTGTGTGTGTGTGTGTGTGTGTTTGTGTGTGTGTGTGTGTGAGAGATATAATGGTTAGTGTTGTTTATTGTAGACGTTGGTAGCATCTTTTGAGGCCTGAGTTGGTGGCTCACATTTGAAACACTGTGGTTCCAGGCCAGCCATTTTCACTGTCATGAAAGCATGAAAGAATGCTCATTTGCCTCTTCCTTGACATCTTTGAAATACAAACAAATACAAACAAATGCAATAATTAATACCATGCATTGTCTGGATAAAATAAAGTGAAATAGCCTAGGCCAAAGGTTTTCACAATGGGGACCGAGAGGTTGTGTGGTAAAAATAAAATAAAAAACTTAAAATATTCCAAATTTTTATGGGTGTTGTTATAAAATTATTATAGGCCTATTTATTATAAGATGAGCCGTCAAGCAAAGCTGAACTTTTATCTCATCTTAGGTTGGTCTCAACTGCTTAGTAAATATGAAATTAAACTATTTTTGCAATTTAAATAAGTGCAATTTAGAAGTACTCTTAGTGGTGGCATAAGAGGAGAAAAGCTTTGCGAATAATGGGCCCTGAACTAATACTATACAAGTGTCAGAATAGCTGCTGAAATTAGCAGGGATTCAACCAGCTAGCTAGGCTAGTGCACATACTCTGGTCAAACAGTTAGCGAATATACCAGCTGCCTGGACACATGATTTACTGAACACAGGATATGGTCTTCTCCCTTCTTCTTCTTCTTCTTTGGGTTAATGGCGGCTCGCAACCAACTTAAGGTGCATATACCGCCACCAACTGTGCCGGAGTGTGAGGCCGGTCACGGCCCACCCAATTCAACACCACCCACCACACCCCACCACCCTAGAAATGAAAATACAGCCCACTACCCCCCCACCCCACTACTTCCCCGTTCCCCTTCCCTTTCATCAGCTCGTGAACCATCTCCCCCGTGACGTCAGTAATACCCATAAACTCCCTAGCAGCATCGACCACAACATCAATCCTAGCATTCCGGCCCTTAACCTGACTACATATATTCACCACACTACACAGTGTGGTGTAGCTAACAGTTCAACCCTGCCCACCACCAACGAATCCTTACCAACCACACACTCATGCTTACATATCTCAGACAACACCACACTGTGAACACCCATACCGTCCTCCAACACCGAGCCCATAACTCGCTCCTTCTCCACTTGCACACCTACCCCTAGTCCCCCTACTCTCCGCACGGCTTCCGCATACTTGACCTTATCCACCACCTTAACCCGCTGTGCCTCTGCTGCCCTCTTCTGAACCACACACCCTCCAAATGCAGCACTGTGCTCCCCACCACAATTACAGCACCTCACCTTGTCCCCTACCCCACACTTATTATACTCATGCGCACCGCCACACCTACCACCCCTACCTTGCCCTCTACACACAGCCGCCACATGTCCCATATGCTGACAATTTAAAAACACCTCAGTGGCGGCGGCACATATTCCCTCACAAAAAAACAAAGAAACCCTAAGTGCACCCTACTCGGCAACGGCCCTCCAAACTCCAACAACACTGTGGGACTCACCTTCTCTAACCCCAGTGCCCTACTGCCCATCCGTCTCGCGACCAACACAACCACCATAGACACCACTTCTTTTAGCTCCTCCATTGACAGATCCTCCGGAACACCCGTAATCACCCCTCTTACCTTCACCATACACCTTACCTTACCCCCATTCAACACCTCCAACTTCAGCAACTTGAAGGTCTTCTCCCACGTTGATCAGTCTGTACTTCGACGAGATGTGAATCAATGTGGCAGCTGTCCTCTTCTGTAGCTACTTCAGCGAGCATCTGAGTCAAATGTGTTGAGCGAGTGCGTGAATCACAATGTATATGTTCAGTAGTTATATATTTTATTTGATTAGCTAGTGCGTGGCAGGGCCTTCTGAACTATATGAGGAAATCTAATGACCCTTCGCTAAGCCCCGCCCTCCTTAGTTACTGCTGCTACGCCTGACAAGCTTTTCGTGCCTGGTCTTAAATGTTTGTACCATAGAAATAGAATCTAAATAGATTTAATTTCTATGGTTTGTACTGTAACTGAAGTTCACAGCGTGTTAATGAATTCTGACAAGGTTGAATCTAGTGTAAAGTTTGTTAAAGCAGTAGGATGTTGTTTTTTGCAAGTTGTGAGATTTCATATTTTGCCTTCAAGTAGGTCTAGGCTATGCCTGTTGTGATTTTTGTTTGTTAGGTAAAATTAACTACAGAATAGTTGCTTAATGTCTTATGACTATAATAAATGCATCAGAATATTTTATTATTTGTCTGATGTTCAATTATCTATGTTTCATCTATCAATAAACAAGAGAATTACTAACTTACAATTTTACTATTATGAATAAAGGTGATTTTGGCTTTTTGTCATAAGCCGCTTTCCGACCAAGTAGTTACAGGAACGTAGTTATAGGAACATTCCACTTCTAAACAGTTCTACTAACTACTCTCCCCAAAACCGGTTTTGCTATTTGCATTCGCACTGGTCAAGTGGTCATAGGAACTGGTAGGAGGGATAAGGGAGTGACGCAAGCACCGCAACAGGCTTTTATAGCATCGTCACTAGACTTTAGTGTAGCGCCACATACAAAATTTCACAGTTTAATGTTTGTAACACTGGGTGTATGATTGGAGATAAGTGTGTAAATCATCTTATGTATGCGGATGATCTGGTTATTTTCAGCCCAAGTAGTGCTGGGTTCCTTCCCCGGCTTGCTGTTTGTTTGTTCAGATTACGAGGCTGAAAACGACATTCAATACAATTTTATAAAAATAATTTTTGTGTTGATAATGTACTAATAACGGAGTTCGAACCGCAGCGTTTAAAAACTAGGCTGGAGTCATAGGAATTGAGTAGCTACTTAACACAGAAACACAAAAGACGAAGGCTCCAGCATAATATGTAGCATTATACGCAATAGACAAACGAAGCGACCGGCATAATTTACAAGTTGGACCAATCAACGTGGACCTAGGAAAAGGGAAAATGGAAAGACCCTGCTCTGGAGTAGGAGCTAAAAAGTTTATAGGAACGGCGGTGCGAGGAACTAAATAATCCCGCAATTTCTTCTATCGGAACACGAGAAAAAAAGGGTTATAGGAACGTTATGTTCTAGGAACTGCAAAAATGAGGTCGGAAAGCTGTTATTGACTATTCATTGTCCCACATTAGGGAGACAACTGTCCCACATTAGGAAGCTGCAGATTTATTTAGACAGTTCGCGCAAAGAGCACTAATATGTCTATAATTTCTTTTCTGAATGTGTTATCTGCATTTTCTGTTTTGAGTGGATTAGAGAACATCCTGGGGTTTGTAAAATGGTATTGTGTGTATAAGTAACGTATTGGCTTTATATCGCAATATGTCACAAAATTCTGAAATCCAAAAATTGTCCCACATTAGGGCAATTCACCCTACTTAAATGGTCCTAGTTTAAAACGTTAGGTTTAAAAAAATGTTTAACATTCAGTAGTCGCCGAATCCAGAGTTATTAAACGAGGCATGATGAACGCACAGTGTTGCTACTGGTTGCTACAACAAAACAAACAAACTGTTGCTAGTGCGCATGCCTATTGGGCCACACAAAGCGGGAGATTTTGGAGCTCCATGTTTGCATTATACGCTTTTGAGCAACTTTCATTTGAATCTCTTAACATTCATGGAATGAACGGGGCTTCGTGCCGAAGGCACCATCCAGTTCTCTTAATACATCCATGGCTGCTGTTGGTGAAGAATACATTATTTTATCCACAAGGTGAGTGTCCAGTTTGGCAAATTGACACAAATGAGGAAGTTCCTTAAACCTGCATTCTATCTGAATTCCAGCTGGGGGCGATACGCCTGGTTGCAAAAGAGCTTGGTGTCTGTAATAGTCTATGAGAATGAGAGACATAATATCCTTGATTTACTGAGGTAATAATCATTTTCATAATGAGTATATGATCTCAATCGCTAGATTTAAGCCTTCTGCAATTTATCATGATGTTCATTTTTTGAATGATTTTAAAATCAACGATAAAGAAAAGGGGCGTTTAGGGCATGGCTATGGTGTTCGGTTGTAGCCTACGACAAGACACTCAAATGAGTTGGCAGTTCACTTTTTCTGTTAAGTAACGTTACAAAAAACGTTACAAAAAAGAAGAACTGAAATATCACATGTTCATAAGTATTCAGACCCTTTACTGTGACACTTATATTTAACTCACATGCAGTCCATTTATTCTGATCCTCCTTGAGATGGTTCTACTCCTTCCTTGGAGTCCTGTTCTGTTTAATTACACTGATTGGACTTGATTAGGAAAGGCACACACCTGTCTATATAAGACCTTACAGCTCACAGTGCATGTCAGAGCAAATGAGAATCATGAGGTCGAAGGAACTACCCGAGGAGCTCAGAGACAGAATTTTGGCAAGGCACAGATGTGGCCAAGGTTACAAAATAATTTCTGCAGCAATCAAGGTTCCTAAGAGCACAGTGGCTTCCATAATCCTTAAATGGAAGAAGTGTGGGACAACCAGAACTCTTCCTAGACCTGGCCGTCCAGCCAAACTGAGCAATCTTTGGAGAAGAACCTTGGTGAGAGAGGTAAAGAAGAACCCAAGGATCACTGTGGCTGAGCTCCAGAGATGCAGTAGAGACCAAGATTGAACTTTTTGGCAATAATTCTAAGCGGTATATGTGGAGAATGCTCATCACCTGCCCAATACAATCCCAACAGTGAAACATGGTGGTGGCAGCATCATGTTATGGGGCTATTTTTCAGCTGCAGGGACAGGACGACTAGTTGCAATTCAAGGAAAGATGAATGCGGCCAAGTACAGAGATATCCTTGAAGAAAACCTCATCCAGAGTGCTCAGGGCCTCAGACTGGGCCGAAGGTTCACCTTCCAACAAGACATTGATCCTAAGCACACAGCTAAAATAACGAAGGAGTGGCTTCGGAACAACCCTGTGATCATTCTTGACTGGCCCAGCCAGAGCCCTGACATAAACCCAATTGAGCATCTTTGGAGAGACCTGAAAATGGCTGTCCACCAACGTTCACCATCCAACCTGACGGAACTGGAGAGGAGCTGCAAGGAAGAATGGCAGAGGATCCCAAAATCCAGGTGTGAAAGACTTGTTGCATTACTCCCAGGAAGACTATATGGCTACAGTATGGCTGTACTAGCTCAAAAGGGTGCTTCTACTCAATACTGAGCAAAGGGTCTGAATACTTATGTGATATACTGACCATGTGATATTTCAGTTTTTCTTTTTAATAGTCAGTGATAATTGTTGTGCCTCCTGTTTAGCAGTAGAGAAATGTGTACGCTCTGCACTGATCATATGTCTCAATAAAGCATAGTATTATTATATATATATTATCGTTGTTCACTCAATACGCTGTTCACCTGCAATATATTCCTGTAGTGTACTCCCCGGACTGTTCATTCATAAAAACAATGAACCATCTGTTTGTCTGATCTTCCTCCTTCACCAACCACAAACGTTTGTGACAATAAGGGGTGTGCCCTCACCAGTGTAAACAGGTACAGGAGGTTGTTCACTATCAGTGGTGGCTGAAATTGTTAGGCCACTCCTGTGCTGATATTCCAGTAACCAACCTGAGCGTGATACTTCTGAAAGTTCTCACCTCTGATGACCGGTGCCGCAAGGCTGCATTACCTTTCCGCATGTGTGGTTATATAGGATTCATAAGCTACAAATATTGTCTGATTTTAGCACATGCCTCTATTTGCGTGGCTTGTTAGAGACATACACAAATGCACACTTACAAACTTCCTCAAAGAGTTGATGGACCTTGGCCCATGAGGAGTTGACACACAGAGAACTCTACATGAAACTCAGCAAATCATTTTAAGGTATTTTGTATTTCTATTGACTTTACAACCTTTAAAGACTTTCTTTGACTTGGTGAGGTGCCAGAACAGAACGTGATCTTAATGTGGGTGTGAGCTGGGTGGCGCTGAGGTTCCTTAACACATTGTTTCATACACACTGTATATATGAAATAATTGCCTGAAAATTGTTATATTTGCATAATGGCATAAATCAGATGTTTCATTCATAATGTCTTAGTTTAACTGTAATTTTGTGGAAAATTTAGCTTTTTATGCAATTCTACATGATTTCACATAAATGGAGAGAGCAGAGTATTTTAATACCCCAGAAATTCATCAAAATTGAAGAGATTTTTTGAGTATCTGATATTAATAAAACATTTACTGTATTGAATTCAATGTTAATTTAGATGTAGTGTGTACATACACATTAATGGCCTTGCTACACCTTGTGTAGTATTCTGAAATAGTAACTAGTCATAATACAGAATTAAATACAGTCATATGCAAAAGTTTAGGCACCCCTGACAATTTCCATGATTTTCATTTATAAATAATTGGGTGTTTGGATCAGGAAATTCCTTTTGATCTATCAAATACCGGAAGGACACAGTAATATTTCGGTAGTAAATTGAGGTTCAATATGCATCAAAACGAAATTAGACAGGTGCATAAATTTGTGCACTCTTGTCATTTTGTTGATTTGAACACCTGTAACTAGCTAGCACTGACTTTGGTGCGCTCATTGAGTTTGGTGAGCTCATTAAGGTGTATCCAATCATGGAAAAGGTATTTAAGGTGGCCAATTGCAAGTTGTTGTTCTCTTTGACACTCTTCTGAAGAGTGGCAACATGGGGGTGTCACGATGTTCCAAGGATGAGGAGGCAGGCGCGTCTTCAATCAACATATATTTTATTTCAACACCAGGAAGAACTGGACAGGAACAAATAGAAAAGAATACATGACTACAATGAAATACACTAAACAAGAACAAC